>CANYBF010260670.1:0-61512 GCA_948192965.1 Dalechampia spathulata
GTGAGGCATACTTGCATTACATTGCATTGATTGGATATGTATTCTATGATGCTTTGAATGTATGTGATGTTTATGTTTCTTAGCACCACTGAGTTTTATACTCAGCGTTTATCATTTGATGAACGTAGGTACCGAGCCCACTGGAGAGCCACCCGAGGGGCGTTAGAGGTCGTCAGCCGAGAAACTATTCTCGAAGTGGTACTGGAGCTGTCTGGCAATCTCCATTCTTTTGTATTAGTAGGCTTGTATTAATCATAGCGGCAGTAGTAATTTGTATAGTTTTGATGGTGGAATTGTTATGTATATTGACCATACTCATGTATGTTTGGTTATATAATGAAAGTTATTATTGAATGAGACTGTGTGAATGAATGAATGTTTATTACCCAGGGAATATTGAGTGTATGCTTGCATGAATGCCACACTACCCTTCCCCTCACCATCAAATACAGGTTAGGGTCCCCATACGACTGTATAGGTACTGCGCATAGGACGTACCCCTTGTAGGGTACGTGGCGGCTTTCCTTAGGGGTGGTCGTTGCGTATGCTACGGGAGCATGTTCCTCCAGGTATGGGCTGGGGTGTGACATATCTGTTGCTATCAAATCCTATCTTTATTCTAAATTACACATTTTAAAATAATGACATAATATTATATAAACTTAACTTACAATTAAATTAACAAACACATACATTAACATACATATAAATAACCATGACATATTAATAACCATTTTATCACATTAAAAATAACAAATATATAAACTGTCATTTTCCCAAATTACATCACATATATAATAAATATTAACTATAATATATCTAATTATGGATAACAATAATATAATAAATTCAATATATTATTCCATAACATATAACAAATAAATTACCATAAATAATAATAATAAATCACATATTTTTAACCCTACATCCCAAATAACCAATAAATACATTATAAATAATTTGCACATATTTTATATATCATACATAATTAATAAATAATTACATACATTACAAAAATAATATAATAACCTAATAAATTCATTGGTTAAAAAAAAACCTAATAAATTCATTACATACTTACATATAATTGTTTATATTAAATAACTATTTAAAGCCTAATAATATATAATACAATATAAATTAATTAAATCTTAACATATTAAATATTCTATATTTTTAATCATTAATCTAAATTAAACAAATTAATCTTAAATTAATTTTTTGCCAACAACAAAATTAATCAAATGGCATAGTATCACCTGTTTTTTTTAATTTTGAACCAACAAACCTTTGCTTCCTTTTGTTTCATCGAACGTAGAAGATGTTTACATTGCCAAAGAAAAACCAGCAGATTTTGGTTTGAGGAGTAGGAGAAATGAATAAAGAAGATCAGAAGAAGGGAAGGGAAGGCAGGAACCAAAGGAAGGAGAAGGAGAAGGAGGCTTTCGGTGAAGGAGAAGTCAATTAATGGCAACAAAATTTTCAACCACCGAAGAAAAAGTGGGTTGAAAAGTTGGCCGCTGGTCTTGGTAGCGTCCAAATCAGGTTGTCAACCCGTTTGTGTCAGCGTTCATCGTCTGTCTGTGTCAGCACCCGTAAGATTCTTTGTGGTAAAGTTGACCGCTTGTCAAACCAGTGGCATGTCCAGCTACCTCTCCCTCCCACTGCCATATCAGCTTCCTCTCTCCTTGCTGGCATCATGTCATACTATCGTTGGTGAAACCGGCAGCCAACTATAAATTCACATCAAATCTAGAATTTGTCTAAATTTCACACCAAACTAAGATTTTAAAAAATTATTTACATCAAATAGAGAAATTGACCTAATTCCATGCGATGTATATATGCAGTCTCCGGGGTGGGGAGGAACATATTGACATATGGTAGAGAATTAGACACAAGTGGGCGTGCCTATTATAATGTATTGCCAAGAAGAGAAGTTGAGTAACCCATTCGCACTGGACATGCAAATCTCTTTCCAACTGGCTCGGAACCAGACATCAACTTTTTACCATGTAAAATAAAATGTAATGATATTAAGGACAGGTGTGCCCGACCGTATCAAAGCGGTCTATTATAAATCCACCTATGCATAAATTCAACTATCATTATATAATTGTCATGTCATGCAAGACCAAGCCCAGAAAATGAAATAAACTTCATTTTATAATTACTTTTTATTTCTTAAAATTATTATTTTATATAATAATTTAAGAATTCCCTTAAAACAACTAGACAGTGGGGCTCGATTATCCATCAAAGTGAGCATGTAGAAGGGACATGAAATTAATCCATTAACGACCAAGTTAATGATGATGATTAAAACAAAAATAATACTAATTACGGCCAAGTTGAACCATAAAACTCGATCCCAATATTATAATATTCATTCTACATTTTGCATAGAAAAAAATAACCCTTTAAAAGCATAATTATCTGGATTAAGTTAAACAAACAAAGATTGCTTTAGTTTGCAACTTGGAAAATGCTTAATCTTTGCACCGACCCTTATCCGTTACGTAGAGGACGTGTCCCAACAACTTCAAGCCACGAAAATTTGCTGACATGTCAAGCTGAGTCAGATACACGTAGATGTGGCTGTACTTTTTTGCTGATTGTACGTGTGTTTGATCGGTACATAATGCTTTATTATTATTTTAAATCCAAAAGGCCTCTGCGTTTCTCTTGAATTAAACAACAGCAATAATAATAAAGGTATACCATATTGTTAATTTAAGAATGCTTCTAATTAAATTGCAGTGGTCTTAGCTCTCATAATTTAACTTTGTGTTTAATGAATAAATTAAATTTTACTACTAATAAATCTGAAAAAATGGACGATCCATTGATAGTGCGAAACGACCATATTTATAGTCACCTTATGATTAATAATTAATTAAATAATTTACTTCAATTCATCATAGTTTAATAAATAATCAGAACACTTGCCTGGCTCTGCTTTGTGTCAATGTCCTGTTTTTCCATGTTCTTTATTTATTTGGAATTTCTCAAACAGCGAGACGAATGTCTTTTTTCTTTTCTGTTTTTTTTTTGAGAAAAAGGATCTACTTTCCTTCTCTCCAAATGCCATACGCGTCTCCATTACAAATACCCGTTGCCTTGTTTGTCAGCTCCTCCCTCGTTTTCGCTCTTTCATGTTTTTTGTTCTGGTAAAGATAACAACTTTCCAGTCACTCTTGTTTCTTGAATTTTTTGGTTTTTTTTTTTAATGTAATCAAACTTGTTTCTCAAATGGGTGCTAATCTTTCTTCAGTTTTTGTAGACCCGAATCTGTCTGCATATTGTGGTTCTTTATCTTTTCCTTGTAATCTTCAGTCATCATCATCAAACCGAAACCACCCATCTCTTGGTGACTTACCGGAGAGCTGTGTTGCTTTGGTTCTTGATTATTTAAACCCAAAGGAAATTTGCAAATTAGCTAGATTGAACAGAGCATTTCGTGGTGCTTCTTGGGCTGATTTTGTCTGGGAATCTAAATTGCCTTCAAATTACGTCTCTCTTATTCAAAGAGTTTTTGGTGTCGATGCTGATTTGCCTAGAAGGTTGACTAAAAGAGAGATTTTTACCACTCTTTGTAGAGCTAATACTTTTGATGATGGTACCAAGGTATGAATTCTTCGGTCTTTTAGGCTTTCGCTTTGTTTGGATGGCGAGACACTGAGGGACAATTGAATCATAATGGTCTTTTCTGAAAATTGTTCAATAAGTTGTTGAAGAACTAGTGATGAAAGAATCTGTTTTTGTTTGATTAACGAGAAAATACGCAGAAAGAACGTACTTTTTTTAAAAACTGCATTTGATTGTATAGGAATTGAAAGATGTCACCACTATGCTTAAATTTTATGTTTCCATATGCTTACTCATGGATCCTGTTGAAGCTTGCAATGCTTTTTTGGCATTTCCGTTGATTAGTTCGTAAATGTAACGCAGAAATTATGGTTAGACAAGGTCACTGGTGAAGTCTGCTTGTCCATATCGTCCAAAGGCCTGGCAATAACTGGGATAGATGACAGGAGATATTGGAATCACATCGCAACCGAGGAATCTAGGTGAGTCTTATAAGAAAACAATCTCTTATAACATATGAATTTGACAAATTAGCTTGTTAATTATTTATTTGGTAGATTGGCTCATCAAGTTCAAGTTGGTCGGGGCCTTTTCTTGTCGAAAACCCTGCAAAGGAGGTTCTTTTGGTATCTTTCGTTTCATTATTTTTTTCTAAAGCCTCTCTCAGTCTTTATTCTAATACTTGACAGGTGAAAGAATTTGGTGGTCTTTTCCAGTTTCTTTATCATTTTCGTACAACCTTGGCTTTAATGTAATTCAACTTAGCAGTCTTATTTGATCCAGAAGGATGGAACCATTTTCAGATTTTCTTTTTTCCTTCATGCAGATTCAAATCTGTTGCGTATCTTCAGCAAATTTGGTGGTTAGAGGTAGATGGGCTGATTGAATTCCCATTTCAGGCAGGGACTTATAGCTTATTCTTCAGGCTGCAACTAGGGAGGCCTGTCAAGAAGTTTGGTAGGCGGATCTGTAACACCGAACACGTCCATGGTTGGGACATAAAACCTGTGCGGTTGCAGCTATGGACCTCGGATGGTCAGTATTCTTCTTCTCAGTGTTTTCTTAATGATACTGGGAACTGGAATCTCTATCATGCGGGTGACTTCACAGTCGACAGCTCCAATTCGCATACGAAGCTGAAATTTTCCATGACTCAAATCGATTGCACACACACGAAAGGCGGTCTTTGTTTGGATTCGGTGGTGGTATACCCTTCTAAGTTTAAAGAAAGGTTGAAGCATTTTTGATCTGCAATATAGTCTCTGTACATTATAGGCATATTTAGGGCTTGTTTAAAGAGAGAGAGTCGGTCATACATATGATCAGTTGTATTTTAGGCAATATAAATATTGATGAGTGTGTGCCTTCTATGGTCTTTTCCTCTTGTCGAAGAGTATTTGTCTGTAAGAAACAGAAAAGATTTCTTTTGCTGTTTAAGGCAGCGAAAATTCCTACAACCTTCATAAAATATGGGTATTTTGTATATAAACTTCGTTAACTTTTGAGGGGGTCAAAGAATGTCCTGAAAAGGGTTCATAATGTCACGTCCAGAAAAATCAAAAGTAAATGTGCGTTTCTTTCACTTTTTTGTCACGGGGCCATCAATTTGTGGCAAGAAAGCACTTTGCTATTTGTTTGTTTTTCTAGGGAGCTGACAGGTTCTCTATTTGGGAGTATCCTCGTCTGGCAGTGAGACAGGAGAGATGGCGTTTTGTTTGTAATGTCATGTAACAAATTCTATGCATTTTTTTGACACTATCTTCCGGAAGGGAATGTGAATGATATCGAAAATTCTTGGCCTTTAGCCTGTCAAGGGCCATGACGACTCAGCAGATACGAGAATTCTAGTTCCGACCCAGGTATCAGGGGGCTAACGTGGTTCAACAATTGCTGATTTTAGATCCCATTGATCTTAAGATTTAAACTCCTGATTCAGAATTTAATAGTTACCAACTGTTATTAAAGTGGATCTAAATTCACACAACTTTTGCTGAGTTGGATAATTGTACCCTGAACTCGGACATAACTTAGCGTGGCAGAATACTGGCCGATTGTGGAGATTATTAAATCTGATCCTGTTTGTTTCTGATATAAAATTTACTACACATAAAAATATCTTTCTTTAAAGGCGATAAATCCGATGTAGAAGTGGTTAAGCGGTCCAAATAAATAAGTGAGTGCAGTTTCCCATAGCCTCGTGGCCCACCCTGTGCGATTGCGATGCGACCGAAATACCCTTTCCTTCTCCAAAAGCGAATACACAACAGCTGGTTAATTATCAAGCTCATACTCAGGCCCTGTTTGTGAAAAATAAGCTACTGCCATGGCCCATTATAAATTGGTCTTCAAATCTTGAATCTTATTTTATGATGGTGCTCAATAGACACTCGAATCATGCTTTTTTGTTACCTTAATTGCGAATGCTCCACGTTATTCCTGCACTCATGTAGCTATTTTTCCGTAGTAATTAATCAATTAAACTATTAGTATATTTTAGATTAAAA
The DNA here is from genome assembly GCA_948192965.1 of Dalechampia spathulata. Classification (NCBI taxonomy): domain Eukaryota; kingdom Viridiplantae; phylum Streptophyta; class Magnoliopsida; order Malpighiales; family Euphorbiaceae; genus Dalechampia; species Dalechampia spathulata. Next base: position 6,093 of record CANYBF010260670.1, read on the forward strand.
GAACCACACACGGCAGGGAAAAACTCATGAACCGAACCAAACCAAACCGTCTCAAAGGGATACAAGTGTAATTTCCATTGGTCAGAGAACTGCCTTTTTTAAGTAACAAACTTACCAACTCTGTCTGAAATATCTTCCTTTCCAGCTTTTATTTTCTCGTCATCAGGACAACCCGAAAGCTTGTCATAACTCCGCTCTGTGTCGAGCTAAGATATGGAATTGGAATTGCGGATGGACTCGATGGCATCAGCCATCGGTGTATCAGTCGCAGTATTGAGATTTTTGCTCTGCTTTGTTGCGACTATTCCGGTGAGTTTCTTGCACCGGGTTGTTCCTAGTAGACTCGGTAAACATGTCTATGCTGCTCTTTCAGGTGCTTTTCTATCATATGTATCATTTGGGGTCTCTTCAAATCTTCATTTTTTGGTGCCCATGATGTTGGGTTATGCTTCCATGGTTCTGTTTCGTTCTCACTGTGGAATCTTGACTTTTATTCTGGGTTTTGGTTATCTTATTGGCTGGTATGTTATTTTCATAGTTTTGCTTTTTGTTGTTCAAAGAACTAATCTTTTATATTTATAATTTGCGTCATATATTCATTCTATTGCTGCTTGATTATGCGGTTTAGCATGTCAATTGCTCAAAAGAAGTTCTTTACATTCTTGAAAAAATGATTCACTCTTGAAAATTTTTACTGTTGGTTATTCGTGTTGTAGCCATGTTTATTACATGAGTGGAGATGCGTGGAAGGAAGGAGGCATTGATGCAACCGGTAAGCACGACCATTGTCTAATTTTTTACATAATGTAATTATGACAATAATGTTGTTGCTTTGGTTTTGTTTTCCTCATTGACTATCTAGGGGCCCTGATGGTGTTAATACTGAAAGTCATATCATGTGCTATAAATTACAATGATGGATTGTTAAAAGAGGAGGGGTTACGGGAATCACAGAAGAAAAACCGATTGGTTAAACTTCCATCTTTGATTGAGTATTTTGGTTACTGCCTCTGCTGTGGTAGCCACTTTGCTGGTCCTGTTTATGAAATGAAGGATTATCTCGAGTGGACCGAAAGCAAGGGGGTGGGTTTACTGTGCTCGTTATGTACATTGTTTAGCAGAATTAGCCTGTAAAGTTCTTAGCTTTGGCTATTCAACCTCTGCAGATATGGGCTCACGTGCCATCGCCTTTTGGGGCAACAATTCGGGCTATTCTTCAGGCTGCTATTTGCATGGCCATTTATCTATACTTGGTGCCACACTATCCTTTATCCGGGTTCACTGATCCTCAGTACCAAGAATGGGGGTTCTGGAAACGGCTGAGTTACCAATATATGTCAGGTTTTACAGCACGTTGGAAATACTATTTTATTTGGTCAATTTCTGAGGCCTCTATGATTATCTCTAGACTGGGTTTCAGTGGTTGGAGCAATAGTTATCCTCCAATGCCACGCTGGGATCGTGCAAAAAATGTTGACATTCTAGGTGTTGAGTTTGCAAAGAGTGCGGCTGAGTTGCCACTTGTGTGGAACATACAAGTCAGCACATGGCTTCGTCATTGTGAGTTTATCCTCTTCTCACTCTCCACGTTTTCCGTTCCTCATGTCAGCTAACTAAGATGATGGATTGTGCAACTCCCTGTAAACAATTGGTTGATGTATGGATATCAGGTGCACGCTTGAGTAGCATATGGTTGGTTATCTGATAAACTAACTTTGTATGATATATGTATCGTTTCAGATGTTTATGATCGACTTGTTCCAAAGGGGAAGAAAGCAGGTTTCATTCAGCTGTTGGCCACCCAAACCACCAGTGCTGTCTGGCACGTGAGTTTAAACATGCTGAATTCACTTAGTTCCGTATTTTCCCTTCCTTATTGCATATCTTATCTTACTTTCATCACAAATTACAGGGATTATATCCAGGATACATTATATTCTTTATTCAGTCGGCATTAATGATCGAGGGTTCTAAAGGTATTCTCATCGGGATCTCGTTCTCTTTCTTCTGTTCCTTTTCTTCTTTGCTTGTTGCAGTTCAGATATTTGGTATAAAATTGGAAGAGGTGGGTGGCTAAGTCATTCTCCACCTTATCTTGAACAGTAATATACAGATGGCAACAAGCTATACCTCCGAAGAAGGTTTTTGTCAAGAAGACGCTAGTGTTCATGAACTTCGCTTACACACTTTTGGTTCTCAACTACTCGTGTGTTGGTTTCTTGGTTAGTTACCTCGGATTCGTATGAAATATTCTGCCAACTGTCATGCTTTCCTTGGTCGCTAATGCTCCTGTTGTTGCACAATACAGGTATTGAGCTTGCACGAAACAATATCAGCATATGGCAGCGTATATTACATAGGCACCATCGTGCCCGTGGCATTTTTCGTTCTTGGCTTCATAATCAAACCAGCAAGACCTGCCAGGTCTAAAGCTCGGAAGGATTGAGCGAGGTAGAAATGAGAGACTGCTTTTCTTCTACATCAAGTAGTATAATAACATTAAACGAGAATGGGAAATGACCGGTGGTCTCCTGTAGCTGTTACTTTGTAACGTTTTGAAAAAAATAGCCACTCTCCAAGTTCTTGGTAAAATCGCAAAGTTGTTGCCGGGTTTTTGTAATCTTTAAACAAGAAGTCCGCCGTATATTTCTTCCCACATTACCATGCGTGATCAAGGTCCCCTTCATCCGTGTCTTCTTTTGGAATAATCGTCAATTGATATGGTTGAACGTTGCAATCAAGAAATGGTTCAGGGAATATAACCTTTTTCTTTTAAAAAAAAAAAAGTTCAGGGAATATTACCATGTGATTGATTCTGTTGGTCTTTTGGAATAAACAGAACAAGTCGTCCTAAACTCGGCGAGGGAATTCAACAAGTTAGATACATAAATCCTTCATGACGTTATTTACATCGGGGCCCCTCAATTTTGCATGATTTCTTTATTTTACTCTTTTATTTTAATTTTTTTCGTTTTAATCTCTCACATTTGAATTTGTTATTTTTTACTTTCTTGATAATTGTCATTTACTCCATTGAGCTTTTTAATCTTTACCGGATTGCCCCATTCATCAACTTTTTTTTGCTTTTTCACTTTAATTTATTGCAAATATACTAAAAAACAGTTCTTTCTAGGAAGGAAAGCTTCTGGATAAGAGTTTGGGACAGATGTCAAGCTCAGAAGTGGGTCACAAGGCTCCGTGTTCTCACTGAAAAAAATATATATCATTAAAAACTTTATCTTCCATTCCGGTTAATGATTAGTTATTAAACATGATTATTGATTCTTATGTTAATAAATATAGTTTGATAATTTTATTGATTAATAATTTATAATTATTTTTTGATTAAAATGGAAATCTGAACATATTTTTAAAACTATGAAATAAAAATCAATTTGAATTTTATTATGATGTGTTTAATATTTAGAGGATGTATAATATATTTGATTCCAATGCAGAATTCTGGTAGCTGGTTACTACCACCTATACGTACTGTACTGTTCAAATACTTGAGGAAATTTACAATGTTTTTTTTTTTTTTACTTCAAAAAATCATCTGAGTCCAATAACTAGTAACTCCACAATGATACGTCCAAATCATTTTCCAAACTACTGTCCGTACCAACATCTTCTTCTTCAAAATGGGGAGGAGATAGTAGAAGACCATGTGCCATGTCTACGAGTAACCCTGGCATGTCAAAAACCTCTTCCACATCCATAAACGGCATCGTCTCCTCGCGACTGCTGCAGGTTTCACTGTAATTACTATCAGAATTTCCACCAAATTCCTGAGGCCTGAACAACTCTGCAGCCTCGGTGGCAACCCTTCTAATCTCCCCGGAATTTACAGAAGTTGGAACCGGCAATCGCCATGCCGAGTCCGCAAAGTTTAGACAGGCAGATTTACCCCTAAGTGCCAATGCAGCTACGTCATGAGCTCTAGCTGCCATTTCTGGTGTAGGATAAGTTCCGAGCCATATTCTTGACTTTTTGTTAGGTTCGCGAAGCTCACACACCCATTTATCGCCATTTCTTCTCCTTACACCTCTGAAAACTGGATGCCTCGTCTCTTTAAACACCCTTCTACCCGCACGCTTCTTGGGTCGGTTACTTGCTAGAATGAATTCTTCGTCTGATTGAGAACCGCCTGGAGAGCCAGAGCTCGCATCAGACGGCGTAGATGATGAATATTCTTTCGTTCCGGTAAAAGGAAGCGGATCGGAGATCTGGGTGATGACACGATCCATGGACAAGTTGAGTTCAGTTTAGTTACTTGTGGAGGGATAAGATGAAAACAAAGAGAGGTAGTTGTTTCCCTTGAAAGTAAGGATTGGAGAGTCGACCATTAACGCTATTTATATAATTCGGCTACTAGGTTGTGAAAGATGACAGACACGGATATCACTTGGTGCCTACTGTTTCCTGACTTCAGGCCAGTTTTTAGCAACGTGCTCTTTTTGATTTGATGACGTATTCGTCTCTATTCGTTGCTTATGTAAACCATATTAAAATCTAGTCATTCCTATAATTAACATACATTTATTGCTTATATGATATTTATCTTCTCATTCATTCGATGGCACGATAATTAATAACCAATGAATTAAATAATAAGCATCATGATGAACTTATTAATTCAAGATTAAGATATTTGACTAATTCATCCAATCCATTTGGCCAACAATTCATGTCAGTTTTCATCAATTTTTGAGAAATAACACGTGGAACTTTTCATATATCAAACTTTAGGCTTGTCAGTATCTCTACTAGTTTACGAAGTCAAGAGCATGGCCGTTGAAAATGAAATACGACCACAGCATGGGCAGGCATCACAAACCCTTTTCACCATTATTATCTATTATTAAAATAGAATAAAATTCGAAGTTTTCTTCTGAATTAGGAGGCACCCATTAATATATGTATCCAAATAGAAATTTTTTTGATATTTTGACATAGTCAATGGTTATTAAATATGAAGTATTCATTAATTATCATTTATATATTAATAATTAATGATAATTACACATAATTAATATAAAATCAATCAATATTTGACATTTAATAAAAATTAATATATGTCAATATAGTGGGTTCGGATGAACCAAGAATCTCCCATCCAAATAATAAAAAGGAGTATTGAATAATTGTTTTCCCATATCAGGGATTGGGTTGCTTAAAGTTTGTGAGTTTGCTACGACTAAGACCGAGTAAGTGGGTGGTGCTGAGTCCGTGTTATGTTGCGGAGTCTGAATACAGTGATTCAGACCAGTTTTAATTTCATCGAATACTGTTCTGAATTAGAACGGTGCTACTTGGACCACTTCAACCTATCAGATTTCATATTTTAAACATTCATTCTTCCTGCGTCAAACTTCAAAACTAATGGCATCTTCCACAATTAGTTGTATAATTGTGATTTCAACCATTCATTTAACATTAAAATTAGTTGTATAATAATAAATTTGATTGACAAATATCCAAGAATTATATGATATGAAAAAATAACATATATCTCATCTAATTCTAATCTTTTTATATTTCCAAGTTAGATTGATAAAAATTCAAATAAGATTACTATTTTAATTATTTTTATTCATAAATACTGATTCAAATCATAAGAATTAATTTTTACTAATTAAAAATTAAATATATCTTCAAGTAATTGAAAATAGAAAAAACTAGAAGAATAAAAAATAAAAGTTTAAAGGTGGGTAATAATTTTATTTAGATGTTCTTAGTTGTGTTCCATAAGAGGGTATTTTTAAATTATTTTCGTTAATTATTTCCTCGATGATTTAATCAACTTGATATATCATAATATTCTCAATTGAAATTAAATTTAATGGTAATTAATATTATTAATCATGTTTATAGATTATTAAAATCCTAAAAAGAATGAAAGGGGAAACCTCGGCATAGACAACGGATTAACCGCGACATGGCCACGGTGGCTGCCTGCCCGAAAGGAGTCAAACAGTCAGCGGTCAAGCGAGTCTACCTGTCAAATATTGATTTGCAAAATGTTCTCTCTTTATCTTTTCGCTATCTGTATTTATACATTTAAATAAAATAATTATTATTCATGTTGATAGTCCAATCCATCAATAATCAATAATTGAACAAGCATTATTAACTAACAGTATTCGTTAATTATCAATAAATTTACATATAAATGTATTATTTAGATTTATAAATATATTTATTTCTGTATTTAATATTGTATCATATATTTTTAATATTTATTATTATTATTATTATTATTATTATTATTATTATTATTAAATATGTAGATATATTATTTGTTTGCATTTGGAAAAAATATGTGAATAACATTCAAGATAAATAACACATATGTTAAAAAGGTAAATTATAAATAGATAATAAATATTATATATGTATGAATATATGAATAAAATATTTATATTTATTGATTTGTTAGCAGTTAACTAAAAAATAATAAGTATGGATGAATTATAAAAATGGTGCAAAATAATAATCTAATTGCAGTTAGTAGTTACGAAAGACAATGATCAATGGCACGGGTGGTTGTGGGATAATCCATGGACAAACTTGAAGCAACGCCCAAACTGGAGGCTTCCTATTTGAGGGGTGCCCATTGTAAGGGGTGAAGTGAAGGTTTTCCCGTAAAATAAATATTTTGTATTTTTATTTAATTTATATATATTTAGGATGTGATAGTTCAAATACTTTGATGTGTTATTTAGAGAGAATGACTAGTTAGCCTTTAATGAGATAATCGCTAGCATTAGCTACATTTATTTCTAGTGTAAAATATTCTTCCTAGTATTAATCGTATCATTCAATAAAACAAATAGATAGATTATTCAGTAATTATGTCTTATTCTTACTTCTATGTGCCTTTTATCTTATATGATGCTTATGATATCAAGAGAGCTTTCAAAGCTCTTCCAATTGAGACGGTAACGTTTGAGATATTCATATATGAAATTTGGCTGGCTTGATCATAAATGTACTATTTCTGAGAGTTAGAGGGTTGATTTGTACGAGAAGAATCCGATTATCGTACGATTCCCTTTCAAGTGATTAGATGTACACCCCCACCCATGCTCATTTTGCCTAACCAAAATCCAATAGGATCGTATTGTTGCTTGGTATGATTGATTATGACATGGAATCATTAATGATTCATATATCTAAAACAGATTAATGGGATCTCTAATTTGCTACATGTAGAGAAAGTGGCACAAGCAATATTGAAAATGCTTTTGGATTGAAATAAATAAATACCTTCACTAGTTAAATTATGGATTATATGATGTTATTTATATGTTATAATTAATTATTCGTCTCGCCTCAACCCCACCTACAGCCCATTGCCATTCTTTGAAAGGATATAATTAATATTTCCTTCTTCGAAAGGGCTTCAGTGTCTAAGACAGTAAAAAAAACAACAAAAAAGAAAGAAAGAAAGAAGGGCATGGAAAGTTGATGATGATGAATAATAAATGAAGTTAAGGATATTATGGTACTAACTCAACAAACAAAGAGCACATGGAAGTGGGTCAGCAAAGGAAGTAATTGTGTGATGGCACTATCAAGCATCAGCAGCAATCGCAAGGCAAATATTACAAGCTCCAGACTGAGATTGGAGCGTATCTATCTTTTTCAAAAACAATCTTATTTCACTCGAGATAAAATTGTTCATCTGCCCTGCGCTTACTCTTACCCTACTCTGCTCTTCAAACTCTGTCATCCTAATCAGATTTGTACTCTCATCCCACATGCATGCTCTGCCCTGTAGTCATCTCAAATTCCGACTTATAAACCATGCAATGCAATGCAACTCCTGAAGCTTCTTCCATGGCTTCTTGGGCTAAAAGTGAAATTAAAGAAGTAGAAACACGTACAACTCATTATTATTGCATTTCTGAAAATCATAATCATATCAATATCCAAGCATGCGGCTGCCATATGATTAAGTAGAATGCATGAATATCAAGTATTGGAGTTTAGATAAATAATCAAAATTTAATTTCACCTTTCGGTTTGATGGGTTGTGATTTAGTATTAAAGTAAAGTAAATTGGGAGGAAGGTAATGTCTATAAAGGGTGGATTTAATTGTAAATAAAGCTGTATGGAGGAGGCTTAAAATATAGAGTGAAGACAAGCGCACGTGGCAAAGCGCGTTAAACAATGGACAGTTAACTTGTCAAAAGGTCAACTGCTGGTCTAATTACTATTTGAGGGTCAATTAAATAGTTTTGGTTAAATGGGAAGATCAATAATAATTTATTTTTGATTATTTTAGAAATAATAATATATAAAATAATGGATGATTTAAAAGAAGATGAGATAATTGAGTGATATTAAATTTTAAATTAAAATACAGAATTTGAAGCAGTTGAATCGCCTCACATTGTGGTGATTTATGCATAATTAATTTTTAAAAAATCCAACTCATACAATTCAAATCAATAAAAAAAAAACAAACAATATTTCAGATTCAAAGACTCCACTTCACTGCTTCTTCTTCTTCTTCTTCCACCTTTTACCTCATTAAATCTCTCTATAAATATCTTATTATGATATTTCTATAAAGCTGCTCTTTTGATTTTCCAAATGCCTCCGCCCTTCTTTGTTATGATCATCTTCTCTTTTTCTTAGTTCTGCATTTTATCTTCTTTACATCATGAACCCTAATATTTCTCTATCATAACCCTACAACTCACCATTTTATGACTACTTATATTAAACAAAACCCCCTTTTCGTTGAGAAACCACCTAGTCTGATGATGCTTAAAGATTATCTTAGAGATGATTTTAGCTCTTGTTCATCCAATGGCTTTAAATCTTTCCCTCGTCGTCCATGTTACACCACCACCACAGTCAGATTTCTCCTCGAGATCGATCTCAACACCACCACCACCAAGAGCAAGAACAACAGCAACTTCGCCAAACTGCATCATCATGAACAACAAAATCTCAAGAAAAGTAAATCATCAAAATCAGTTCCTTCTTCTACGTTCTCTGCTCTTCAAAAGGCTGTCATTAACGCCGTTAAGCTACTCCCCTTTCCTTCCTCCTCCTCTAAATCTTCTTCACCGTCTCCGTCAAAGCTTCTCCCTAGAAAGCTATTCAGGCGATGCTTCTCGAGAAAAACTGACGGCTCTAGCGGAAGAATCACATGGTGGAGATTATTTCATCAAATTCTCGAAGAAACGAATGATAAAAAGCAGTCCATTAATCACAACACAAATCGTCAACACTCTACTTGTTCGAGCAGTAACAGCTGGAGCGAGGGGGAATTTAGCGGTAATTCTGAGAGTTACAGTAGCATCAGCAGCCGGCGAAACGACATCGTTACACGAGAAGGAGAAAAATATTTACCAAACGAGAAGAACGTCAGCCAAGGAGTAGGCGAAACAGTCGCAAAGGTGAGTTCAGTTAAGAGTTTTTATTGTATGCTCCGCGAGAGTAAAATAGTGTCGGTCATGCATATTTCTGATTGGCCATTTATTTTCTTAAAACAATGTTAAATTATTAATTTGTTGAAATAGTTGAAACATGTGGACCTGGGTTTGCATGAATTTCACCTGTGGGGTATATGTTGGGAAATGAATACAGTAGGTGTGAAGGCCATTGTATTAAATACACTCGAGTTCTTCGAGGCCTACGATCCCGCTACTTCTTGTTTATTATGCGGGATCTACGGCGACAGAACTCGCTTGGATATCTAGTTTCAAGCTGGACGATACATAGGATAATTCCTTCAATTATTTAAATATAAATCTTCGAATATAATAATTCATATGTATGGAAAATGAATATTTGTGCAAGGGTCCATAAAATTATTGCTATATTATATGGAATTGGTATGTAATCAGGAATTTGTAGGCTTGGTTTTGGTGTTCAAATTAAAGCATATGAGTTGTTTTGTTTTGTCATGTAGTGGGTTGACTTGGCCAGAGTAATCTTTGGGATTTGGCACCTACGGTCATGTGTCTTTCATTTTTGTCTTGGGTATTTTTTTATTAAATATTAATAATCAAAAGTTTATGAACTCTTCTTAAATAAACAAGGCTTAATTAAGTTTCCCAGAAAAGATGCGTGCTTGCTTTACTTTTGTCTATTCTTGATTCCGCCTATAATTACCTAATTGAATTTATATGATTCCATGTGCAATAAAATAGTAACTTGCAAAGCATGGGTTTTGTAAAAACGCTATCAAATTTCCAAAAAATAAAAAAGGCACCTAGAATAGAATGTCTAGGAAAAGAGAATTTGCAGTAGAGAAGGGCCCATAGATTATGGGCCTTCGCTTCCATGTGCTAGAAAATGACTAGACTCAAACCATCAACTTATTCGTTTTCGATCTAACCCTAGAGATTGAATTCTAAATAAAGGTTGCTTTATCAAATCATATCCATGCACTCGAAAATAGGAAGATTCCATGCACATTATCCAACATTAATTTACGGCTTAGGCTTTTAGTGAAGTATCTGTGAAATCCGATGCTCAATGTGCACAATATTTTGTACGACGTACCCGTTGTATTATTATATAGATTTCATTTATTTTCTCATATGTAGAGCAAATTCATGTATGTTTCAACAGGAATGGGCGAATGAGGAAGCGGAGCATTTTAGTCCAGTGTCAGTGCTGGACTGTCCATTATTCCTGGATGAAGGAGCAGAAGAACTCGACTCCCCTTTCCAGCGCAGGCTTGCCCGCGTGGAAGGTTTGTGTCTTCAATTGTCATAAAATGAAAGCAGAAGAATCTTAATTTGATTTTGACTCATTAACTGCAAACATGTACAGGTCCAAAACGGAAATTCAAGTTGAAGATCAGATCATTCGGGTCTCTTACTGCCGCAGAACCAGTGAACTTAGAAAAGCAACTCGAACTAGCAGGATTTGAAAATAACGAATCCTCTTTGTCCATTGATGACAAAGAAGAGACAGCTCAAGAACTCGTTGACTACGTGAAGAAAGCATTAATACCATCAACAAATCTGATATTTAAGGTAGATGGTATGTTGCTAGATTTCTTCAGGGAGAGAATTCATGAAAACCATGCAAGAAACAACAATAATAACAGCAAGATTAAAGGAAACAAAGAATTCAAGCAAGAGCAGCTTGAAATAGTAAAAGATTGGATAAATGGGCGCCCACAAGAAATGATTTTAGGGTGGGAGGAGAAAGATGGCAGGCAAGTTTACGTAAAAGATATGGAGAGGAGTGGGAAATGGAGAAATAGAGATGAAGAGAAAGAAGAGCTGGCGTTAGAGATAGAGATGGAGATTTTCAGGACAATGGTGAATGAAGCATTGCTTGATCTTCTATAAGGTAATGTCACCATTAGAATGTGATGAGGATAAATAATTTCAGCATTAATTAGTAGGAGAAATATGAATCGAATAATACTCGGTTAACTCGAAGGTTGTTTACTCATTTAAAGCTTTGAATGATCAAAGCTACCTTCAGATGGTATTAGAATTTTGTTTCCTAGGCATTTAAAAAAGTGCTTAGATTTTTTAATCTTGAGTTAGAATGGTCGAGCCCATTTGTTCCAAGAAGCCCAAATGAACAAGCATATCACATCCAAGGGTCCGAATTCAAAGTACGGATAACATCATAGGGCAATATAAATTGAATAAAAGATAAAAACAGAATAGCAGGGAATGTGTAAGTTTATAAAATTCTTATATCTCCATGGAGATGCTTACAGTCAACCAAATAAACATCTATCAAAGCTTTTCTGCAGGAAGAATTTTCATTCGCCTGCTCCTTCGAGTCATGTATTAATGGAAGCCTAACATTCCACTCTAACTTCTGTTCATATATATTTTAGACGTCTATATATATATATATATACGTAGACATGCATGTTTCCTGGTTTCCATTTCAAACCAACAGCTGCGGCACCATTGAAGAAGCGAGAATGCTATGAAGCAAAGGGCTGCCATCCAAAGCGAGCTTTAACAGATCCCACAAAAGTAAATTCTACAAATATATCACGGATAATCATCCATTAAGTAAAAATCAACATTTAATAAATAGGAATATTAGATGTGATTCAAGCTTCCATGTTTTTTCCTGTGAAAGCACTGCAAATGCAAGTTCCGTGGTTGTCGTTGTCGTAATAGTTGTGAACGACATGAGAAATATTAAATTGGTGCATGGAAATGGCTATGTATCATAGCAGAAGACAAAATTGAAAACGGTAATACGTTGCAATCGATGACACAACAACCAATGGTAGACTTGCGCATTCATAAATGTATGAATGAAGAATTTTCAGAATTAATTTGGTACGACGAAATTTGTTACTTAGCATATTTATTTCATTCAGAATCAGATATGAAGGCTTTTGACTTTTGTATTTTAATACCATCATGCCTCCTTAAAGATTTTAGTTGGTAGCTGCCTCCATTATTTTAGCCCTCTTTTACCTAACAACCTTAATACGTTAGATCAGATCATTTAAACACAAAAGCTTTGGTTTTATTTTTTATTTTTTATTTATTTATGAGATATTATGATATTATTATTAAAATATATGCATTAAAAATCATAAATTATATTGAATTTAACTTCATTTAATTCAAATAATCCTTCAAATTTTAGTTGAGTTTTTCAATTTTCATTTATTTCCGTAAATATATTTTATAGTTTATATGATTTAAAAAATGATTAATCAACTTAACTTTATAAAATAATTGATTCTAATTTAATAAATCTTTTCAGTGAAAATCAATCAACGCCAATGATAATTTTAACAACATTAAAAAATAAAATTAAAGTTAAAAAATTACATGTTGATTTTAAAAATAGATAAACATAATCAAAATTAAAAAAAAAACACAGATAAAATTATGATAATTTATAGTATTTATTGATATGAAAATAATTATATTTTGATTAAATTTAATTAATGACTAACGGTGCATTAAATAATTTATGTGATACAAAAATTAGAATTTAAATAATAAAGTAATATAATTTTTTAAATTAATAATAAAGTAAACTCGTAGTTAAAAAATACATAAAATGATTTTATCGCCTGATTTTGGGATGGAATTTTAATACAAAATGATAAAATCTGTCAGTCAATAAGAAGGATCACATCACATCATAGTATAGCATTATTATATTATAGAATAATAATATAAAATGTGCAACGTGGATTTCTTGAATGACTGTAAATAATAATAATAATAGATTATGATAATACACAAATTTCTCAAGAATGATATAATCATCTTGTTTTCTTCTATGAATTCTCATTTTTGAAATTCAACCATACCCATTTAATTTAATTTAATTTAATTTAATTTAATTTAATAAAATTATTTTAATAATTTATGAACACTTTTAAAGCAAATCAAATTAATTGAGGGTGACCCGTTTGACTTTTTGCATCGGTTAAGTTGGGGAATTGTCGGATGCATTCATTATCACCTCTTTTTCATTTTTATTTTTTTTGAAATAATATCTATTTAAAAAGTAGTATTGTATTTTTTAATTCAACATTCTCTGAAATATATAATATTATTAATATGGAGAAAATAGAAAAAGAATTACGGGTTAAAAATGAGAAATGGACATAAAATCAAAGTTGGAGGGCAAAATTTCCACGAGTGTTGGATTCAAAAGGAGTGCAGGTGCTGACCGCAGCAACCGGAACCCAATTCTTTGACTGAATATACAAGTCAGAATTATTCTCGAGTTGGACGGAAAATACTGTCGTTGTCATGCGACGGTAGGTATCACCATTATCGTAATTCACCCTCTTCAAGTCTTTTTATGAATTACACCCATAATAAATAATCAAAAATATTTATAAAAATTAGGAAAATAAACAGAGAGGAGTAAAGTCAACTCAGCCATCAGCCCATTCAGCAATAACCATCCATTATTTGAAGGTTTTAAGCATTCGTGTCGCTTCCATTTCAAGCAGAAAGCCACGTTTCTTTCTCTGTTTTTCATTAGAAAAGTAATACTGAACATTTTCGACTAATGAGTTGTTGCCAATTTTTAATGCCTCCGTAACAAATTGTCACGTACAAATTCACATCTTATCATAAAAAAAAAAAAAGGAAAAATCAAGTTGAGGGTTTGAATCAAAACATCAAACATAATATTATACTTGTCAATAATTAAACACAACTAATAAAAATTGTTCAATCCAACAAATTATCATATATGAATACCCATTTGGATTGTATAAACGATTGAATTTTTTATCGAATTGAATTCTAGATCTTTAAATTATAAAGATTATGATATCATATTAAAAAATGGTTTAATCTAAAAATTTAATATATATAAAATATTGGTATTGGTGTATAATTATAGTATAGATAGGGATTGTAACATCAAATGCAAGCAAGTTGAATATTAGATAATAGGATTTGAATGAATATGTTGCCAACTCTGCATCTCGTGCTTTTGAAGGTTGAAGAAATATATAACAAATCAAATAATATAAGAATATTAAAAAGGGGCACATTGCAAAACATCTGATTTTTTTTTAAAAAAAAAAGACAAAATTAATAGTTGTCTAAATTGATTAAAAGAAGACGTCGTTTGATCAAGTCCAACTCCTTGTATTTATTAATGCTTGCAAGATTGGACTTGGGACTCTGCTTGTTTTACCAACCAAGTATATGTATAATATTCCCATTTTATAGTGGAAATAGTCTTGTAATTTTCATTATTCCCCCTTTCTTACCAACCCTTTTGTCCGTCCCTCCGAGTCAATCTTAGCGCCTAATCTTAAGGTGTGGAAAATTAATCCTATATTACAAACATGACCCATGAAGGCATGCTGCTGCTTATTTAAATCCATTATGGCGATATTCATGGGGTGGTTCATTTACACCCAGAGGGATTTGATTGGACGGATATGTCCTCCAAGAGCCCTGTTCATCGTGGCCATACATTCACAAAACAAATAAAAATAAAAGGGAGTATCCTCACATGCATCTCCCACCTATCTTCATGTGAGATTTGTCAGTTCAGCCCTTTCTATTATATGAGATGGTATTGTTTTTTTTTTTATATCTTATAATTAATCGTTAATTCTGTAAGGGGGGAATTGGAGGCTAGCCCCCATCTTCGGTCCACTTCCTTTTAAAAATGAGTTGTAAATTTAAATATCGCTATGATAAAGATCTCATCCTGGACCTCTTTTCTTTTCTTTTTTTTTTATACTTTAGCCCCTCCAAAACAAATATATTATATTTCTCTGCCTATGATCATTTTTTCTTTACATTTATATTCCTATATTCTCGTTTTATGTTAAATTACTACCAATGGCCCTCCAACAAAAGAGTACAGCTCAATATCCAACGACACTCTGGGGGTTGAAATTTCAAAGATTCCCAAATCCAATATTAGTTGTTGTTTAACTGAGATATTTAGAATTCGTAATTAAATTAAGCATATATATTATATTATTTTAATGAAAATAAAATTTGTTAAAAATGCAAAACCATGTCATTGTTAAATATTATTATACGGTGATATTTGACAATACGTAGTTGATGGCAGAACCTGTAAATAAAACGAAATACATGCCGGGAATGAAATAGTCCAGCATCCATTTGTCACCAACTCATGAGGACTCCTGCATATTGACAGCCGAAGGCATCACACCACAACAGTCTTCATTTGCTATATAAACTCGAACAAACTTCCCTGCCATTCTCCATTACCATTCCCTTGCTTTTTCTCCTTGGTAATTCCTTTCTCCATAACCAAACCCCTAGGAGATTAAAGCATCACATATACAGAGGGAAGGCCAGCTGTGTTTCTTTTGGTTATTCGATTTTATTTGTGGAAGGAACGAAAATGGCAAAGAATGCTGGAATTCTCGCTATGGACATCTATTTCCCTCCTACATGTGTTCAACAGGTTGCTTTTTTTCTCCTCCTCCTTTTCTTTTTCTTTTTTTCAAAATTTTTTTTGTTACATGTTCTTGTTTTTGGAGCCATAGATTTATGGAGTTCTATCTTTCCTTTTGATTTAAAAGATTCCGTTATGTTTAAGGTAGGTGGAATAATGAAAGAGGATGATTGAAATCAGCTTAGAAAATAGCAGTTCAACCGACGATTTAATTGTTAGAAGTAAAAAAAAAAAAAAAAGTACCTGTTTCTGATTAACTTAATATTAATGTTTAGTTCAGTAGTTAGTCTGGATTTCCGCATCTTTATTTTATATTTAGTATTTGTATTTATGCGTTCGCTCATTTATTGGTATAAGACTCTAGTTTATCCATCTTTTTCAGGTTTTTATTTCCTTTTTTTATTTGCTGGTCTGTTTTTTTCGAACAATTGGTTTAATGTACTTTTCTGTGATTTCAATTAGCCTGAACTTACTGTGTAATTGAGTTGAGATATATTGTTGTTATTAATTAGATTGCTGAATCTATTTTAGGAAAATCCTTTGATATAAGTTGAATTAAGCTGAACTAATTGAAAATCTAAACTAGATTTGTTGTATTACGGTCTCTACTTTCACTAAACTGTTTTAGGCTTTAATTTCTGTGAATTTATGTGGCGGATTTTGTTTTGATATATGCATGTGAAAAAATACAGGAAGCATTAGAGGCACATGATGGAGCAAGCAAAGGGAAATATACAATTGGACTTGGACAAGATTGCATGGCCTTTTGTACTGAGGTTGAAGATGTCATCTCCATGAGGTTGCCATTACAAGTCTTTCTTTAACTTTCATTGCTATTGTTGTTGGTGTAGTTGATATTATTAGTATCATTATTATTTCTTTTGTAACTGTTCTCGTCACTAACTTTGAGTTTATAGTTTGACAGTTGTTTCTTCACTTCTTGATAAGTACGATATTGATCCTAAACAAATTGGTCGCTTAGAAGTTGGTAGTGAAACTGTAATTGATAAGAGCAAGTCCATCAAGACTTTCTTGATGCAAATTTTTGAGGTACTTTTGATAATTTCCTTCAGATTCTTTCCCTTACCTTTTGGGTGTATTGTATTTTATATTTTCCCTGTGAAATTTTATGTCAACTTGATTTTTGTTTTTATTGTATAAACATGCAGGAACACGGAAACACTGACATTGAAGGTGTTGACTCAACTAATGCCTGTTATGGAGGGACTGCAGCTTTATTCAACTGTGTTAATTGGGTTGAGAGTTCTTCATGGGATGGACGCTATGGACTTGTTGTTTGTACAGATAGTGCGGTATGGTTCATATCCTTTTGACTGCAAAAGGAACTTATTTGAACATAACCAATGTATATATATCCGGTGCATTTAGATTTAGATTGCAACAGAAACTTGTTGCAAAAGTTGTAAGCATATGTTAGATGTCATTTCAACAAACTTGGTATGTAATTTCAGCGCTCTTCTTACTTACCTGTTTGTCTTTTTGATGTATCAGGTTTATGCAGAAGGTCCTGCTCGACCTACTGGTGGAGCTGCAGCCATTGCCATTCTAATAGGTCCAGATGCGCCTATTGCTTTTGAAAGCAAATATAGGGGGAGCCACATGTCGCATGCATATGATTTTTACAAGCCCAACTTGGCCAGTGAATATCCGGTAATCTTTTCTTAATTCCTTGATTCCGTTGTCTTATATCTATAAAAAAAGTTAGCTAAAGGTTGGGTCCCTTTTTTCACCAAATCCCATACTCTATTTTCTGCTGGTTTGGGTGTGTATCTGCTCTTTATTTTCTTCATTATTGTATCAATCTGGTAGTGAAACTTGATGAAATGTCAATTGTTAAAAAAATGAACTAGCAGAGTTTTCCTTATAATAATCTTGTTTGGGTATTCCCTGCAAGTGATACTTCATGATGTGCATTCTCGTCGATTTGTGAAAAGTTATTGTTGGACATAAAATGTCTGGAAGAAACAAATCAAGCTATCAACCAGAAGCATTTGGTTGTATAAACATGGATAAGCCATTTGATATTTCCCAATACAAATAGAACATAATGCTAAGTAAGGTTGTATCCTTATCACCTATTCAGTAACCTGCTAGGCTGAACAAATGCAAACACACATACCTATGTAAACTTCTGAATGCTTTTACTTGGATCTATTTAACAAGGGGAAATGCTTGCTTACCTTGAATTAGCCTGCTTCAATTTTTGGAAGCTGCAAGTTTATGTTATGGAATGCTTTTTCATGCATTCGCAATTGCTGTTGTAGGTTGTGGATGGCAAGCTTTCTCAAACATGCTACCTCATGGCTCTCGATACTTGCTACAAGCATTTCTGTGCCAAGTAATGATGCATCAAATTCTCAAAGCATTTTTGTCAACTCAGCGAAGATTTTTTCTTTCAATTTCTATGGTTTGCAGTTGTGATGAACATACCTTTTGCTCTTTGTAGGTATGAAAAATTTGAGGGCAAACAATTCTCTATTTCAGATGCTGAGTACTTTGTGTTTCATTCTCCTTATAACAAGGTAAATTTATGTTGCTATCTTACAATCAATTGGTATCTTTGTTAGTTTGAAATCCTTTTTTAAAAATGTATTTTAACACTCTAACATGAACTACTGCAGCTTGTACAAAAAAGTTTTGCCCGTTTGGTGTTTAATGACTTTTCAAGGAATGCCAGGTTCTTACTTTCCCTTCTTTCATGAAGATATTTAGTTATTTTGGTTCAAGAACCACTTTTTGCTGTGCTGTTTTCAGTAAGTGACTATAATTCACTCTGATATACAGTTCTGTTGATGAGGCAGCCAAAGAAAAGCTTGCACCTTTTTCAACTTTAACTGGTGATGAAAGCTACCAGAACCGAGATCTTGAAAAGGTTTGTAATAGATGCGATTTTGTCTGGGGCAGCGACCTTCATTTTCATGTTTTTTTTTTGAATGTTTGAAGGAATCCAAGTCGGTTTGTTTCTAAAAAGCTTCTCGACTTGTGTGCAGTTTTTTCATGGGTTATTATTGTCATTAGCAGAATAAATTTCTTTTGTTTTGAACTTCACAAAAAATGTTCCCAATTGTGGAATAATTGAAAAGGAAGCCACAAAAAAAGGGGGAGATGAGATTTTTCACAGAATTCAATTTGGTTTTAGTTATTCCTACGCAAATATCAAATTCCCAAACATAGGCATCAGCAAACAACTTTGGTTTTTGAATACTTGGAGAGGGTGTAACTGAAGAATTTTGATTTTAGTGCTGTATAGATATTTTTCAGTTGAGTTGATTTGTTGACTGGATATGGATGAAGATTGGCTTTGCTGGTGAATATGAAATGTTCCTACCAAATGAAGTATACCCTCCATGATTTTATTAAAAGATACATTTCTATCATTTTGAAAGTTCATTTTGTTTTGCAATGAAACTTGAACTATGAAGTGAAATCCGATCAACAGTAATCAGACATTACCATGTTACTGACTGATTGAATCTTGTCATGTATCTGTAGGTATCGCAACAAGTTGCAAAGCCCCTATATGATGCAAAGATTCAACCAACCACTTTGATACCCAAGCAAGTCGGCAACATGTATACTGCATCACTATATGCGGCATTTGCATCCCTTCTTCACAATAAAAACTCTGAATTGGTAAATTTTTTCTTATTTGAAAATGAAATAAATGTTTTGATATATTTGATGGTTAAAGTTAACTTCCATAGGAGTTTCTGCCTCATATTGCTAGTGCTTATGAAATTTGGTTTGCTACTTGCAGGCTGGCAAGCGGGTGATACTGTTTTCATATGGGAGTGGTTTGACAGCCACGATGTTCTCACTGAGACTGCAAGAAGGCCAAAATCCTTTCAGCTTGTCAAACATTGCGACTGTGATGAATGTTGCAGGAAAATTGAAGTCAAGGCATGAGGTATGTCGTCAACCTTGTTAACTGTAAATTTTTCAAGAAATGCATTTGTTGGAAAATTGACTCCAATATGGACCTAGCTTTCATAAATGGCAACTGCCACCTCCCTGTTCTCAGCTCGTCAGATTTTAGATTTAACAATATGTTTTTCTAACTTGTTTAATCAACACACGAAATACATATACAATTTTTCTCATCAAAATCCCAAGTGATCCTTCAACTACGAACCTATACGCTACACAACGTGGAAGTTCTGTATCCTTGAGGGCATTTGAGTAAAATGTACTTGGTGTCGTGCAGATCCCTCCAGAAAAGTTTGTTGATACCCTGAAGCTGATGGAGCACCGATACGGAGCCAAGGACTTCGTGACAAGCAGGGATTGCAGTCTGTTGGCTCCTGGAACTTACTATCTGACAGATGTCGACAACATGTATCGAAGATTTTATACCAAGAAATCTGTTGACAATACCTGTGAGAAAAGCTCGATCCCCAACGGTCACTAATAGCTAGCAAAATGGAAATTACGCGAAACGCTAGGAAGTGTTTTAGTTGTTCAGACTTGATGGACGTTTGTGTTTTCTTCAAGTGTTTTAGTTGTAGTTTCTTTCTTCTGTTTACTTCAATAAACTTCTCCTTATTGTCGCCTCAATGAAATCGACATCATGTTGCAAATTCATTTCGTCAGAAAGAAAATTCTCACCTCCTTTGTATCTGAATGTTGTCTAAACTAGAATGTTTTCAGGAATCCTGCAATGTAATGTATGATCGGCCTCAAACTGGTCAGGCCCCAAAACCCAACTTCTAATCCATTATCAATCCTACTAACATTTTGCACAAAAACTATCAATATTGCATCTTATAAAGGATTTTCCTCGTGTTTTAGAACAAAGAAAGAAAAAGACCTGCACAGTGAAATGTAGAAAGTATATTATAATTCCCTTCGACTTTGTTGAGAGCAAACGATTCTTTTTTGTAAAATTGGCTGCTATCCTTATCAAAGCAAGGCCAACAGTCAATATCTTTCTCCTCTCTTCTTCATGGACCACCAAAAGCAACATGGCTTCTACCAATCATATCACTCCATTAATTAATACCATAACATACTTTTCCACCACCACTCCTATTCGCTCCCCTTGGCCTTCAGGCTCTGCACCCTGGCCCGTCTGATCGCTGGGACCCTCCTCCTCTCCGACAGCAAGGAATGCCTTCGGGGAGCACTAAAAGTTTTCAAGCTATTCCCTCACACGATAATACATTCCAATGCCCATCAGTCATTTTAAATGAAAATAATTTATTTATTTTAATAATTAAAGAACAAACCATAAACAATAAGAATATAATTAATGTAATTGAGATATTAAATAGAACGAAATATGGAAAATTGATCCTAGTCACCAACTAACTTCTGACACGTTTCAAGTTGCGATCTTATCCTATCCGTTTGATCTCTCCAGCCCCTCTCCCCAACCTTACCTTACTCTCCATAAAAATAAAAATAAAAAAAGAAAAGTGTTTGTGATGATGAATTAAATGTATGGATGCCAATTAAAAATTTAAGAAAAAACATAAAATAAAATATTTATACATAAAATTACAGCAAATAAACCCTTTAATTTAACCCATAAAAGAAAAGGAAAGAAGGTTGTACACTATTATTATATTATTTTCTTGGAAAACATACTCTCGTTTTTTTCTATTCCTTCTCTTTCTCTCTTCTTGCCTTCAACATTCTACCAAAGGGGAAGCTTCCATATTCCTTAAACCTCTCCTCCAAAAGACCTTCCCATGGACCCCGATGATGATGATGATGCAGCTCTCTCTGATGTTAGCACTACCGCTCCTGGCGATATTGGACACGATGATATTGTTGGTAGCACCGACAACAGCACCATCAATGCCCTCTCTAAGATACCTGCAGTTGATCAAGCCGAGGCCTTTCGACTCAAGCCATTAAAACAAGAACCCATTGACTCCGACCCCGACCGCACACCTCACCCCCACCCGCCGGACCCTGTCGAGATGGTTCCAATGGCCGTGCAGAGGCAGATGCCAATTTCACTTCCCATGCCCACGCCTGCCACCGCCACCAATAAACGCTCCACCAAGGACCGCCACACCAAAGTAATGGGTCGTGGACGTAGGATCCGAATACCAGCCACATGCGCAGCCAGGGTTTTCCAACTAACCCGAGAATTAGGCCACAAATCAGACGGAGAAACCATTAAATGGCTTCTCGAACATGCAGAAGAAGCCATTATTCAAGCTACCGGTACCGGAACTATTCCCGCCATAGCCGTTTCTGTTGGCGGCGCACTTAAAATACCCACAAGCAATAACTACAGCGCCAATAGTTCAACAACAGAAACAACCGCAAAGAAACGAAAACGACCTTCAAATTCAGAGTTTTGTGATATAAGTGAAGTACCACCGGTTTCAATTTCTAAAAGCTCAGGTCTTGCTCCTGTAACCGCCGGAACAACCCCACAATTCCTAATACCCGTATGGACCATGAACGCAGGAGCGAACATGATGGTTCCGACGAATGCCATTTGGATGATACCGCAGGCTTCACCTATTTTGGCACCCACAATTTGTTCTGGTGGGAGCGGGTCTCAGCAGCCTCAGTTGTGGACACTATCGCCATCAGTAACACCGCTGTTTAGTGCAAGGCCCATATCAACATTCGTGGCGGCGAGGGAGGGAGACACAAGGAAAGCATCAGCGTCATCGGAGGCAGTGGTGAGTAGCACGGCAGTTGGATCAAAGGTGGGAATGAATTCGAGAATGGCGCCATGCGGGAGTTCTAATAGTAGCAGCGGAGGAAAAGCCCAAATGTTAAGGGATTTTACTTTGGAAATTTATGATAAACAAGAACTGCAGTTGATGAGTAGTCGTCCTGGTAATCACCAACCATGAGTGGTTTGAATATGATACAGTAACAGACTACTTGTCTTAATACTTTGTTATCCATCCATGCTTATCCTATTTCTCATTTAATAACATACAATAATATACATGCAACCACACTACATGATGGACATGCATGCAATCAATGGGCCGCCCAGGATCAAGTATGCACGTGAGAGAACATCCCATGTGTGAATAGGGGCGGTTCAATATAATTAGTTTTATTTATTTATTTATTTATTAATGAAGCATCTTAATTGTAGTTTATATAGTCTAATTTTTAATAATATAAAATCATGCTATTAAAAAAACAAAGTATTTTATTATTTATATTAAAATCATTTATCAACTATTTGAAAGGGCCAATTATTCCTTTTAATTTTAATTTTAATTCAATTCCCCCAAAACATCATTAAAACATGTGGGACGTGAACTGGACGCGCAAAAAAGGCATGGCTAAGAAAAAGAACATTGAGCATCGGAAATGTGATCCTGCAAGCGTGGGGTCGACAGTCGCAGCTGTCCAGATGAGGGTTAAGCGTGCGCACCTAAGGAAAGTGGGGTCCAAACGCTCTCTGTATAATATTTTATTGTATATTTTTCCGGATGTATATAAGAAGTGGGGTCCATATGGAGGGGTTGGTTTTTGAAAGCAGGGAGAGAAGGGTTCCACCCTCTAGTGGGGTTGGCCCTAAAAATGAACGGCTGCTGATTCATTTTGATAGAGTGGTCCGTGGTCCTTATTTTATGGGGGGTCCACTCTTTTGCTTGTGTGGGGGCCAATCCCAGCGAAGTGTACCAGTGTACTGCTGCACCTCCCCACCCTCGATAAGGATTCCCTCACCCCCAGGACCCGACACCCGAGCCCGAACAGTCGTAGAGGGGTAAATTACGGTACTCAATGCCTCCTAGATGTGAGGTCAAGTACTCAGTACCCACAAAAAGCCTACCCAAAGGGTGTAACTCTCACACTGTGACTACTGAGATTTAAACCTTAGACCTTGATATCAAATCTACCATTCGAGTACCAACTGAGCTAAGCCCTCATTATACCAAATTTACACCTCCCCACCCTCATTATAATTTTAAGTTGGTTTCTATAGAAATTGATTTTTGTACAATTCTATGAATAAATTTCTTCCTATTATATCCTACCGGCCTGCCCTCATCTGGCACTGCCTCACTGGTTCTGAAACTGAAGTTGATTTCATACTCAAACTGCCCTGCGTTTTTCCAAAGGAAGCACACCACACCTAGACCTTGAGTTTGAGCTTGTTTAGAAAAATACTTAAACCAAACGAACAATGTTTGCTTTTGCTTCCCATACGACCAATTGACAAATACCATAACATAATTTAAGCACAAATTTTAGGGTGAACCAAGTTGAATCACACTGGCTTAGTTGGAAATTACCATGAAAGACTTTAAGGAAAACAAACATTAGATTATGAGTCATGGCCCCCCAACCACTCTCCCTTGGCCCATGGCGTTTGAAGCAAGTCCCTGTACAAGTAATAAAAAATGTTGATTAGTTTAGAAACGAAATACCCATAACAAGATATGCTTACAGGTATATGATCTGCTTCATGGATTGAACAAAGAGAATTAAAAATGTGAACCTATCTACTATTTCCTTAACATGTCCAAGCACAGGAGAGTTCCAACATTTTAGAGTTTTGAGGGTTAACAGTCTCATGTGTTGTAATTATTGATATTATATTTCCTCTATTTCTAATTAATCTTCATTTAATTTTTATACAATAATCTTAAGTTTTGAGAGGAAAGGAATAATATATATTGATTGATTGTTGATGTTTGGTGTTATTTTCCCCAACCTGAGCACATGCACGTATCCAATGCTTTTGGAGTTGAAAAGTGGAGTCAAACTTGAAAATTCTCTCTCTTTCTATGGATCAATAAATCCGAGTTGACATGTAAGGGATCATCCTTCCTCGTTTATATTCATCCTTGACGTCATTCTTGAAGGATTAAAGTATCTTCTCCAGTCAGCCTCATCGGTTCGATCACTTCCCGCCATTTCAGAGACTAAGCGATCGGAAGCCAAATACTCAGCAGAAGCCAGTCTTCCATGGCTCAAGAATGATATCCTCTCACCCATCTAAAACCCGTACTGTGTTTTCCATGAAAGAGTTTCCAATAAAAACGGCATCTTAATTTTGCATTGCCTCTCCTGCAGGAATGGAGCACAGGTAACTTGCATTTCCGGATAAGGTTATACCATTGCAACGTCACCTTCCACGACAGGACACAAGGATGGAAACTAAAAAACAAGCAAGTTTTTCAGTTTTTACACTAATTATAGTTGTGCCGTATTTGTCCATGGTTGCACCAAACCCATTAATCCAATGCCAATCCACTTGTATCCACCGACAAAAAAAACATGATATTACAACAAAACATCACTTTAAAATGTTGTCAATCTTACTCACCATCGAACACAAAAGATAGTTCCAATCACAGGTGAAATGATTTAATATCCTGACTACCTTACGTGAGCCACCACCCGGGCTTCTCCCCTTTTAAACATAGCATAAGCATCCTTATCCTTCTCTGGTCTATTTGTTGTGGAAGGGGAGAATAAAGTCCTCTTCTTTTTCCCAACAAACCTACCAAATATGCAGCACTAATTTTTCATGGCTCTACTGCTAGCATGAATATAATAACTAAGCAAAGAAAGCAAGGCTAGTTATGCTATAGCTAAACCCATTTATGTCCCCGCATATAACCCAAACATATGCAAGTGTAATGGACTTCCAAGAACACATCAATAGCTTGATTAATCACTTCCAACTAATTTATTCAAAGATCAAGTTACAAATACAACATTCAGATATTCATATAGGTGCAACCATGATTTCCCATTTGAGAAGAGAAACATAGCATGTGATGATAAATAACAATACTGGAAAACCAATAAAAGAAAGGAAAAAAAATTTTCAAACCTATGATTCAATACTAATGGCATTCGCTTTGGCTTGAAGAGTACAATAGAAGAGATTCAGTAGGGAGTCATCAAGCAGAAGCAGTCTTCTGATTTGGCTTGAATACGTTCTTGATCAGAGAATCTTTAATCGACAACATTTCAGGGAATTCCCGACTCAATTTGGAAGCATCAAGCTCATTATTACTCCTAGGGGCAACTATGACTTTCGCCTGCTCCTCGAGATTGAAGTTTTTCCAGGTGAAATTGGGGTCAACATAATCGCGATACATTTCTAAAATCTCGTTATGGCTAACAACACCGGGATTGGTAAAGTTCCATATTCCAGTGAGGTTCCTCTTTGCCATCTCAATAGAAATCGGAAGCAATTCATCCAAGATGGTCATCGAGTTTGGAATGTTGACCACCTTCTCGTATCGAGTGATCTTCGTAATGAAGTTCCGAGGATTCGCTAAATCAGAAGAAATCGGCATTCTAACACGCAGCGTACATACATTCTCATAGTTCTTTAGCAACTCTTCCACCTTCAAATAGCCAATCAGGAATAAAATCAGAATCTATGACCAATGTATCTGGATCCATACGAAAGATTACCAGATCCATTTACCAAATGTATGACTCTAAACAAATGCAACATTCTTCTTCACAAATCATTAACAATAATTAGAAAAAGAAGAAAAAGACGATGAAAATTAACATACCATAGCTTTAGTTTTGGAGTAGAAGGATCCGGTAAAATTCGGAGTATCCTCTTCCTTAAACCCGATACCCGATCCAAGAGGATGCTTATCATCATACTCAAAAATACAACCAGTAGCATAATTAATCAAAACCAGACCTTTCTCTGTACAAACGTCAGCTAAGGTTAAGGTCCCAACCACATTAGTCCTAATAGTCTCAACCTTATGCGACTCGCACCAGTCAACATTAGGACGTCCAGTAACGCCAGCAGCATTAAAGACGTGAGTAGGATTAACCGAGACGATGTCGTTTAGGAGAGACACTCGGTCTTCAAGACGACCGTTGCCGTATGAATAATCAATACCTTGCGATTGGCATAGCTTACCAAGGAGTCCACCGATCCATCCCGTCCGACCGTAGATTAGGAACTTGTATGGTTTTTCGGTGGTGCCGTTGGACTGAAAACCCATCGTCGTTTCAAGTAAGAGAGAGGCGGAGAGGATTATGGATCTGAGATTGGATCTGCAGGTGAGAGTATTAAGTTGGTGTGGTGCGATATATAGCCAGAAATAAGAGATTGGCTTTGTTCTATTAGTAGCGGTTTTTCGACACTGACGGATAGTGTGACGTGTGTTTTCTTTTTTTTCCTTTTTAACTTTCACAGGTTTCTTTCTTGTTTAAAATGGATATTTTCAAGTGTGAAGCACCTCATCGTCTTACAATGTTGCTCTCTATGTAAGCTGATGACTTTAGTTGTCGGAAAATGATGGACGGCCTGAGAAAGGGCACACCACACCCTATTTTGGTGTTTTATAATAAATAAATAAATATTTGAAAACGAAAGGATTTCTAATCTAAATATCTCTACGAATTTGAAATTATGAAGA
Organism: Dalechampia spathulata; assembly: GCA_948192965.1. Taxonomy (NCBI): domain Eukaryota; kingdom Viridiplantae; phylum Streptophyta; class Magnoliopsida; order Malpighiales; family Euphorbiaceae; genus Dalechampia; species Dalechampia spathulata. The sequence goes on from CANYBF010260670.1 coordinate 33,348, forward strand.
TAATAATATAAATATAAATATAAATAATCTCGGCAGTTAAATTTTAAAATACTCATTCAACTATAATCTAAAGAGACTATTATATGAATATGAAAATATGCAGATATTTAGCAATAATATTTTAAATTTTAAGATATGACATGAAATTACAAAGGGCAGGGTGGTGATAATTCCCACATCCCTTGCGGAACCGACAAATGAAGAACGATTCTTTCTAATACCAACAGATTCATTATCACATATCTGGATCTACTACTTTCCTGAACAACAAGCAGAAATTCAACACCCTACCGCAAATATAATTCTATCCCCCAAAGCCGTAAAGGGTACGGCCTTGGCGCTTAAGAGCATAAACAACATCCATGGCAGTAACTGTTTTACGGCGAGCGTGCTCAGTGTAAGTAACAGCATCGCGAATCACGTTCTCCAGGAAAATCTTTAAAACTCCTCTGGTCTCTTCATATATCAGTCCACTTATGCGCTTCACTCCTCCTCTTCGAGCAAGACGCCTGATCGCTGGCTTTGTAATTCCTTGAATGTTATCGCGAAGCACTTTCCTGTGCCTCTTTGCCCCTCCCTTTCCCAGTCCTTTGCCTCCCTTTCCTCTTCCTGACATCTTCTTCGGCTTTGAACCAGACTAACGATTACTGAATGAGAAGGAGAAGTTGGTGTGGTTAGAATTTGGTGAATTAGGGATTTTATAATCTGAATATATGGATGTTCTAAAACATTTGATTTTTGTGCGGTAAAAGTGATTTCAGAATGGCGCGGTTTCTCCTTTTTCGAAATGATTTGATAGCCGTTGGATGTAAAATTCATCGCACGGTTCCTAGGACGAATCCTCTTTAACTAAAAGTGGATTGCCACGCTGGACTATGTGGAGAACAAACGACGGGTCGTCGTGCCCCTTGTAGGAGAGGCCTGGGCTTTTCAATGGTCCTGGACCGGACTCAGGAGCAAGTGGGCGAACCAGGAAATTGCCATCTTAAGTCGAACTTTAAATGAATACCCTTAGAAAATAAAACATAATAACCGGAACTGGGACCTGAAAATCGAAGAGATTTAAAAACAATGAACTTCCGCATAAGGAAGTGTACCTGATAAATGAACTGTTTATCTATTTTATAATTATAAAAATGATTTTTCCAGTATGATATCATATTCGATAATTCTCAGATATATAATAACCGGATGTAAGAATGAGGTAATAGCAATCATGAGGATAAGAAATATATTGCATTGACTAAATATTAAATTTGAAATGGGTATAATTGTCCGTAACTTCTCTAAAATAGGATTCAAATGAAGGCGAGATTTCAAACTTAATGCTATGCCTTGCCTTAGTTTATACTCACGGTTCATCTCTTGGATTGATGTGTTGATCATTGCACTAATGTCATGCACATACCAGGGATTCAAATCATCCATCTGCTATAGATGCAACCTTGGTTCCTCATGTTCCCACAAATATATACATGCGGTTAACAGATTGATTTGGAAGGTTTGGCAGAATTATTGATATGTTGCTTGTGTTTTGAAGAAAAGGACATGATGATGATATAATCTTAAAGGAAAAGTCACAGGAAGAAGCAGAAATCTGAATCTGGCTGCTTGCTGTTGAGTAAGCAATGCCACTTGGAACATAATATTTAAATCAGGAGAAGAGTTCAATAATCGTGCCGATTAGTATTAATAAAGATTAATATTAATAAAGTGACGTGATGAATTTGTATTAAGCGTCTAACAAATCATACAAATAATTTAATTTATATCAGCGTTAAAGAATATTGATAATAATAAATATTTTATTTACAACTATACCGAAGCTGCTCCACATGCCTTGTCTTCTTCACGTCTTCTCTTTGAATATACAAAGCATTTCCCACCGCTATACATTGCACCACTCCAACAGGGAAACAAAAGCAAACAGATTTGGCATCACCTGCAGAGGTTTCCATTCCGTCCATCACCCCTCACATGATTGCCCAACTCATCTTCCTATAATATTCCCTGCTCTATATATCGTAGGATTAGCTCCAGCCTTCATTTTGCACTACAATCATGCCATTTGTATCATCTCTTCTTCACACGGATCAAAAATCCTCCAACTAACCGTTACCGGATCGTGGTTCTTCCCAGTGATGATGCTCCGATCTCACTGTCCGTGTTCTGCATCAACAATCAATCGAGTTTCATTTTTTGAAAAATTTCGAGTATACATTACGTGCCAGTCTTCTGCATGCCTAAACGATGCAATGGAAACTAAAATCTTAAGTGAAATGAGAACCAGGATTATGAAAGCATGCGAGACTTCAGCTCTTACATTAATAATCCTACGAATAAATTACCTGAGATTTTGGGGAAGGGAAGACGTTCCAAAACCGTAACGTTTCATCTCCTGCTCCGGTGACAATGGTCTGAAACAGGAATAATTATCGTGCATTTTAGAACATCATTGAAGTCTTTGGCGTGACAGGTTATTATGGAGTGTAAAAACAGAGCAACTACCGTCAAAAACGAAGGGTAATAACTACCTGTCCATCTGGTGAAATTGCAAGATAAAGAACTCTGTATGTATGGCCCGTGAGTGTTGCCAACTGCATGGAAAGAATTTACTCTTAAAAAACATGTAGCAGGAAAAAATGGCAATCTCCTAATATTACAAATGCAAGGAGTTTTTGTACCTTTGACATAGTGGGATATCTCCATACTATTATTTGGTTTTGAGAATACCCATGTGTGCTGACAAGCTCATTGACATTCTTAGACCAAACGAGATTGCACACCTGTCATATGCAAAGTGGAAGTCAGATCCTTTTTGGGGCCATTTTGTGCACGAAAGAAAGAGACGGAAGGCTTAATTTTAAGCAGGCGATTGTTTCATATGACATGATAGCTTCATTTCAAGCTTGCGTCTATTACTTCACGGAAGAATTTGTCCCCGTTTTGACAAGTTTGTCTAGAACAGGGCATTTTTTACCCCGTGTCTATTATTTCAGAGATCACTTTTTCCTCCTATGTTTATTTGTTTAGAAATAATTGGGAATTAAATGATAAACCTATAAGAAAGGGAGCAAAACACGACAAACATTCTGTGGTTATGCAGAAACATGCAAGCAAACTGAAACATGCTTATGGTTAATTTGATATACAAGCTCACTATATATGCTAGGCATTAAGGTCTCATTTAAAAAGGAAATTTGAAGAACGCCACAGACGGGAATAGATAGCTAGAAATTATGGTCCTGGGAAGAAATAGCTACAGATCTTTCAGCAATTTCTAAGTCACCGGAAAGCAGGCTTGTCACATTGCATAAATTTACTTGCATAAAATAACAATAAATGAAAATAAAAAGAACTAGCACTTTACCTGACTGCCAGTGTCCATGCAGCTGAGGTGCGAGTTCGTGGTTGTGTTCCAGAACCTTATACACCGATCAGCAGTACCACCACCAGATGCTAGAAGTCCATGAAGATGGGGTGACCAAGCAATTGCCTTTACAGCTGCGGTATGCTCACAATACTTCAGCACGGGTTGTGTTGAATGATGATTCCAAACAAAGAGCTGCACATGATAACAAAAATTTAGTATCCAAAGCAGAAAAGACAAAACATGAATTTCTGCAGCAATCACTGTGATGAGGTATCAGATACCCAAGAAAAAGTCATCACACTTACTCTATTATCATTCCCACCAGATGCCAACTCACGATTATCATAAGACCACTTCAATCCACAAACCTGGACCACAATTAATAACAATCAGGCTGACAATTATAGATTATGGCGATCAGTAGTTAGGCAGTATATATATCTTCTAACAGAAAACTATATGATAGTTGTTAAAATGTCAACCATAAAGAAGTGGACAAAAGCATATTGAAGATTCTTAGTCAATTCCAGAACATTGATTTAAAGAATTGATTAAACAAGTTCAATCAAGGAAAAAAAAAATCAAGTTTCCAACCTCTGACTTGTGACCGGAGAGTTTGCTAACAAAATCTTCTTGAGCACGTATATCTCGTTGAAGAATACTCTTATCCCGACTACCAGAAGATAACAAAGATGAACTCCAGGCCAATGCACCAACACGTGATCGATGACCCTCCATTGTTCTTACTCTTTTACACCGAGATGCATCCCAGATCTACAGACAAGATGATGATTTGTGGCATTATGAGAAAAAATATTGTTCAAAGAAAACACATTAAAATCCAATGAGAATCAATGATTGAAGTGTATCACACAACTGTAATATGAAAATTGCACATTTCCTTGCCAAAGTGAAGGACAAAAATGGGGTCCATAGGTTAAAAGCCTAAAAAGTTCAAAGGCGATTCTTTCTATCACAGTAACAAGGACCGTAAATGGCATATAGGCTGCAAACAAAAATCAAAACAAGATTATGCCTGCTTAGATGCTTCAAAGCACGACAGCACAGACCTTGAGGATCGACTTCAGCTCAACAGCTGGTTTCCAGCATCTTATGAAAGCAAATGTTATCTTTGACGCTAAGATTTTGTTTCATTTTTTCCATCATCCAGATTCACAAATTTAGAATTCTTCTACACAGCAAAACAATTTGCGACATTTAAGAACAAAAGAGAGAATACAACAGAAAACATACTGCATCAAGTTCAAACACTAGCACAGAGAACACTGCTAATTACTACTAACCTGGACTTTCCCATTGTTAGTTCCAACAGCTAGATGTGTCCCACGCTGAGCCCATCCAACTGAACACACAGTATCATCAATCCCCAAATCACACAATTTTGTCACCTGTTCTTCCCCATAACCAAGAATGAGCACAAGTGTTGAATCTTATCGAGACAAAAAAAAAAAGGAGCAAAATTCAGTAAATCTAACACTCACCTTGCTACTAGAAGCATTCCATAAATATACACAATTTCCCAAACCCACAGCCAATACATTATGCGAAGACCAATCCACCAAATTCAAATAAAAATCATCTTGCAATGCAGGTGCATCCAATACCTGAAACCGAACCAAAATCCAAATTAGAGACAGCGAGAGAGAAGACTCGAATGAATCTGGAAAAATCCGAATTCAAGAAACAAGAAAAAACTCAAATTTCAACCTTATAAGGTGATCTTGGAACCTTTCGGGGAGTTTTAACAGGGCTATGACTGATACCGGGTCGTTCCTCATCGAACCCAAAAGGCGAAAGCGAATGCATTGACTGTCTAGTCTCTGATTTAAACCGAAAAATATTCTGGCCCGGAGATGTCAACGGTGATTCTCTTTTATCCGGCGTATTAGGCCCAAAAAGAGCGGTCCTAAGAAGAGCAGCATAAGCAGTCGAACTATCTTCCTTGCCACCACTATCAGCAACCGTAGACGGTGGAGGAGGAGAAGGGGAAGAAGAGGAAGAGGAGATATTGAAAAGGGCAAAATTGGAACTTGATCTGCAGGGAATAAATCTATCAGAATAAATCATTCTTGAAGGTGATATATAGTGATTTGAATTGATCATCCGATTGACGTGGCTTGCTGAGTTCAGGGTTTCAAGATTCAGAGAAGGTCGTGACATTGTAGCTGGAACATTCAGCTGAAACGCTGAAGATGGTGATGACGTCATCAATGGTAAACTTTTCGGATCTTCCATTTCCAAAGAAAGAGATAGAGGGATGAGGAAACCCTAGCAGGAGCAAGGGTTATGATCTGAGTGGAGGTATGTGACGTGAGGTTGAAGAAGAAGATGATGATGACGACAGGGATTAGGGTTGGGTGTTGGCGGGTATAGAGTTAGGATACGTGAGATCGTCTGTTTTTCCCGGGAAATAAAGTGAGGAGTGATAACTGACAAAGTTCGTTATGGGCTTGGGTCGAGTCACTCCTCCCTCTATACCACTCTAATAAGGATGGTTTTTTTTTTTAAAAAAAAAAATTTAATTACGGAACAATTGTCGGTCTGGGCATTTCCAAAATTCAGTAAAATTAATAAAACCGGATATCTTTCGGATTTTTAATTTTCCAATTTTCTTCTAATATTCCTTACAAAAAATAAAAAAATTAAAAATTAAAACATAAAAAATATTTAAATATATTTGTTTATTTCACGCCATTGAAGATACGTATTTTCATTCAGATTCCTCTGTAGATCACATCTAACTCGGTACAGATGATGAAGTTGTGCAGGTGCTTTCTTCGGATTCACGACAAGGTCCTTTCTTCAGCTAACTTGCAGGATAGCTTTCAGTGGGGGCTTTATCATTGAAGATTGTAAAAGTTTGCGTAGTTCAAACTTGATCTTCAAGTTTTACCTTGTTAGCAGATCTGCGAATCAAGTGTCTCACTTGTCGCTAACAGGCTTCTGATTCCATATCAGCATCTGGTACGTGCAAAGATTCTGTTCCAGCTAGCATCTTTTGCTGCTTATATTTCTAATTAATGAATGAAATCCTTTCTTTTTTAATAATCGAAAGAATAATCAAGCGAAATTTGATAACACTGTGCTGGTAGAAGGGTTATCAGATGATTCATTAGGCAATGTCGTGTTGTTTGATTTTGGTTACTGAGTGAAGTTGGATCCTTAGAACGGACATGATTGTTGCTGATAAATTACAAACAATTTGCCCGTGTTGAATATCACAATGAATCCGGTAGATGAATTCGAAATTTGTTATCAGTAGCCGTTAATTTTTTTTTGTACAGATCAGGAAAAACAGTTCAATTACAATAATCTCAATAACAATGAGAAATGATGAAGGGGAACAAGATTACAACACTGGAAGTTCCCTTACACAAGCTGAACAACAGACCGCAGAGGCTTATTTGCGAAGAAAGCTTTCAAGTTGAAGAAGACGAGTTCCATCATATCATCAACAGCTTCTGGCGTCAGGATAGCATTATGCGGAGTTAACACAACATTATCTAATCCAAAAAGCTCGACAGGTACGTTAGGTTCATTCTCGAACACATCGAGACCGGCGCCTGCGGTCTTCCCTTGTAACAAAAGCTGCACTAGTTCCTTCTCGTCCATGAGAGATCCACGCCCAACATTAATGATAACCCCTTCTGGTCCTAAAGCTTTCATAACCTCGTCATTGATTATATGGTAAGTCTGTTCGGTTAATGAGCAAGACAAGATGAGGACGTCGTTGTTAGTGGCAAGGTCAATGACATTGGCATAGTAAGGGAATGGAACGGATGACCTTTTCTTTCTTGAATTGTATGAAATTCTGCAGCCAAAAGCCTCAAGCCTCTTCGCTACTTGAGAGCCGATACTTCCATATCCAACTATCCCAACTCGTTTGCCTCTTAACTGCATTTACATTTTATGGATGAAGATATTCTCTAGCTATGAAGATGCATAAAAAATAGCATTTACAGCTTTCTTCTTTGCCCCCTTTCTGTGTCCCTCCACTGCTTAATTAATTTTATTCGTCAACATTCATTAATATGACTATCCGCATTCTGTTCTCATTCAAGAATATATCGGAGTCCTGTTCTGTTTCAATGTTTATCCCGCATACATGAAAGAATCGTTGTTTTTATGTGTAATGTTAATTTATAATAAGTCATTCTTACTCTGAAAGATAACTACAGAATGAATGAAAGCAAAAGCCATTTAAAAGTCAAAATAATAAGAAAAAAGACCTTGGAACCAGGAACATAGTCCCCCTTCACGGGCCAAGAGCCAGCACGAACAAACCGATCACCTGCTGAGATTTTACGTAAAACATCAATCAACAACGCTACAGCATGATCAGCAGCATATTCTGCAATTGCCACACTGGTATTAGTGATAATAATTCCACGGCGAAGGCACTCCTGCGTATCAATATGTTCAACGCCAGCACTGAAAGCCACTATGAGCTCCAAAGAAGGAAGCAAGCTAAGGTTTTCAGCAGTAACTGGGGTCAAGCCAATGCAAACAAGCGCTCTAACATAACGTCCACGACTTGACAGGAAAGAGCCAGTGGGTTCTTCTGAATCAGCCTGGTCTATAACTATAAGGTTGAAATGAGTCGATAGCCGGTCTTTTAATGGAAGTTGGAAAGAAGGACAGGTGGGAGGTTTTCCATCGATGATTTCAAACTTTCCTGGGTTGTTTCAGCTTGAGCCATTGGTGGAAGTTGCAATGATCGGCTTGTCAGAGACAGCTCCGCAGAGATTATGATTAATTATTGATGACAAATCTACACTGAATCTAATATGCTAAATATTTAAAGGCAATGATTGACAAATATTTGTCAGCATCTGCATATTCTTGCAGTAATAAGTTGACATGATACAGTAGATGGACGTCATCGCAGTTCCTTAGCAAACAATTACCCTTTTTTTTTTTGGTATTGTATTCATGGCTACTCATCCCTCCATTTTAATTATTAGCTATTACTTTAATAAATAAATTATCCAAGTCCCTTTTTTTTGGAAAGGAAGAAACGAGAAGTAATCAACCAACGTCAAAAAAAATTATTAAAACAATTTCCTAAATGGACAATAATTGAGACCTTTATTTAATTTTTAATACAATGTTTTACTATATATTTATATTTGTGTTGAATTTAATATATATTAAACTTTTAAAAATATTATTCTTATAAATATTTTTACAAATTAATTATTTTTTAAAATGTTGGAGGAAAATCAACTTCTGGTAATAATTAGGTTCGTTTAAGCCCATTAAGCCTCGACCTTAGCTAAGCCCACAAATGGAGATTCACGGCCCAATACATCTGATCTCCTTCACCACCATTTGATGAGCATCAAAATCGATCACGACCGTCGATGAAAACACCGTCCATCCAGGACATTAAGGAAAATATATCCAACAAAAAAAGCCCCATTTCTGTCTTGGTGTAAGAGGCAAAAAAGAAAAAAAGAAAAAAAGCAAAAACAGAAAGATAAACAAAGCTCCACACAACACTGCACAGCTCAATCCTACTCGCTTCTCGAGGCAAGTGTCTAACTCTACTTCTGCTCAGCTCCCCCAGTCCTCCTCTTGTATGATTATGTGCTGTTTCTGTTTGTTTGGTTATTGTTATTTTTGTTCTGTTTCAGATATTTTACTGTTTCTTTCGTACTCGTCTGCTATGAGTTTGAACCAAGCAACTAATACTAGTTTCTGAAATTCTGCAATGTTAATGAGCGTTGAACTTTTTTAGAGTAGCGGGATTTAAGTGTTCATCGTTTATATGAGTGTTATACTATGAATTTCTATTTCTATTAGGGTGTTTTTGGGGTTCAATTTAGTTCAATTCTTGCAAACCAATGTCATTTTTTCACCTTTGTTTCGCTGGACTTCATTTTTGAGTGAATTGAATTTTAGGAGGAATGAGGTTTTCAGACATAAGAATTGATTAAATCAAATTCAATTCAATTCACTTATTCCGTCTTTGGATTTTCCATATAAAATCTCAGTGAATTATTTCATTGGATTATTCTGGTGGCTTACATGGAGGTTTAGTTCTCTCGACTCTTCTTAGAGAGAGTGTATAGCGTGTGTGGGAGCTTTAATGAACGATATCTTTTTTTTTCTGGTTCATGATTTAGCAATCTGTTATTTTCTCTGTGAATTTAACGCTATTGTTATCGTACTTGTGATATCTTCGTTATCTATAATGTCGTCCGCTCTCAGATTTCGACACTTTACTTATCTATACAGTTTATTTTTCATTGCTATTGATATTTGGAGATTTCGTCCTTTGACCTTCCATGTTCAGCTAGGGTTTTGCTAGAGTACTTGAGTGTCTCGTTGCTTTTGGGTTAGCCGCTTTTTCATTTTATAATCCCCTTTCCTTTTACTTTGAGCTGTTTTGATTCTTTTTCCTGCATTCAATTTATAGTTATTTTTTCTGCAATTTTTAATGTTTATGCTGCTTAGGCTCGATTAAGGTATAGATGATGATCAATCGATCATGATAATGATGACAGTGTTGAGTAAGTTTATAGTATTTACCTAAAGCTGCATTTTGATTAGGAGGTCAACAAGGATATGTCTTCTGACACTGCCAAAGAAAATGCATCAGTGGTTGATTCCTCAGCAACTGAATGGAAACATGATATAGGGAACTCTGATGATCCAGGTAGTACGCTCATTCATTTGTATATATTTTGATAGAATGCACCCGTCATTTTCTAATGTTAAATCAAAGTTGGTGCATTTTAATAACCTTGAAACTCTCACCTTTATGACTGTCTCATTTCTTGCTTACCTTCACTGCAAGATTAGAAGGAACTTAAAAACGATTAATACACCTCAAGTGATCTAGAAACATTGCTTTCTTTTGGTGGGCTGGGCACATGCTATGCAAGAATTCTTCTGTAATTAAATGGGTAAAATTTGTAGATATATGTCAGATGCATGTGATGGATTTCTGCATTTCAATTTTTGGCTGCAATGATGTTGTTAGGTTTCTTCTGTACAGGTGTTAAATGTTGATGTTTCCAAATTTCTGCTAGTTTTCTTCTTTTTCGAGATCAAGGTTTGTCATTTAATGAAATATTAGGACTTTTAACACAAAATATGGGCATATTCAGGCCCCTCGGATTTTGTTGTAATTCGTAAAACTGTTCTAGCATAGAGTAAGAACTAAGATTAGTAACCATGTGGTTTGCTAGGTCACTTTGGAGTGATCCTCATATAGTCTAAGGATAATGTTGGGAATCTTTTGCACGAAGGAATCAAGCATTGTAATTTTTATTTTGAAAATCCCATACAGCTACCAGATTTATGCCTTCCCTCTAGTTTTATGTTAGCAATCTAAGGTTATGCTTGTGGTTATACGTAATGAGGTGGAGTGAAAATTCTATATTCCGCTTTCCTCATTTTTAGCTATACATCCCCTCACTTACCTTCTCATTCTTCATATTCACTGTCTATGAATTTAAATCTGGAAAAATCTTGAAACTGTGCGATTCATAATGAGGGTAATGTGAAACTTTTGTTCCTTTTCAGAAAGCCCAATCTACAAAGGTGATGAGGACTGCTATCCTCTTAGGGTTGAAAAAGCAGATCATCATCGGGTGGAAAATTCATCTTTGAACAAAAAGGGTAAATTGCATAATACAAGATATTTCATCATTAAGAGTTTGAACCATCATAATATTCAACTTTCAATTGAGAAAGGAATTTGGGCAACTCAAGTCATGAATGAACCAATTTTGGAAGAAGCCTTTCATGTAAGATACTTTTTATTTTAATCTCATGTACTGCTTTCTCAATCTTTATGCTTTAAACAGAAGCATGTCTTGCAGAATTCTGGTAAAGTGATTCTCATTTTTAGTGTCAACATGAGCGGCTTCTTCCAAGGTTATGCTCAAATGATGTCTACTGTTGGCTGGAGACGTGATAACTTTTGGACCCAAGGGTGTAGCAAAACTAATCCTTGGGGCCGCAGTTTTAAAGTTAAATGGTTGAGGTTAAAAGATTTGCCTTTCCAGAAGACGCTTCATCTCAAAAATCCACTGAATGACTATAGGCCTGTCAAAATTAGTAGAGATTGTCAGGTATTTCTTCTTTTCAGGATCCTTTTTTAAACCTTCTGCCACTTTGAAATCGTTATCTGACCATGATTCATATATTGAAGGAATTACCAGAAGATATAGGAGAAGTTCTTTGCGATCTGATTGATAGGGAGAGTGACAGTGATGGCATGCTGGAAAGGTATAATTTCCTTGCAAGCCGAAAGTGAATGCATATTAGCAAAGTTGAGTTTATGCACTAGTTCTTATTAATCATTTCACGTGTACCTCAGGGATGATATTCCTTTGAAAAGACCTTGCATGCAACCTCCATGTTCACTAGGTGATGAAGAATATAATGTTCCTACAATGCATATGCCATGGCTTAGGACACCCATGCCTTATCCTTCCTTTCTATATCAACATCATGCTGAAGCCAGTAGTTTTCATTTGGCATACCAAGGATCTAGCAGTGTTAATTTGCCTTTTGCTTCTGGTTCACCGAAAGTCTCAAAGATGAAATGTTCTCAACTTAATGGGAGTGTTACAAATTTGCAAATACAGAGTGACATACCTTCTCGAACTGATATCTGGGGCTTGTCGGGAGAAAGTCCTCTTGCTAGTACTTTGACGGAGGATGATTTGCTTGATATGGTATTATTGGGTTTCTATTTTTTAGCTTTTGTATACTTATTGAGCATGTCTGGTATGCATTGTGCGCTTTTCCTATATTACTGAATGGTTGTATCTCAAATCTCAATTGGTTTTTACCTATAATTTTCTAACTCATTCTGAGTGAAGATAGGGTTGAGACATTTTCTAGGACATTTTATGAGTTTCTCTTGATCTAATTATCATAAATAATTATGTAACGTATTTGTAAAGTTTTAAAGCATAACTACCAAGGTTCCTTCGTGGTAGATGGCATTATCATATGTAGCACTGCCACCTCAATATTTTAAAGTAGCTTATTGAAAACGTTATTCCTTGTCACAAAAACATAGGCAAGTGGCAGGCTGCAGGACTACTGATCAACCTAGCTGGAAACCCTACTAGTTGACTGGAGTTACAGACTTTAAATTCACAAGTGTTAGATTTCTTGCCTGCTTTGTTTAAATATGCTTCATGGGGTGGCCTATGAAGATGATCTCCTGTACTAGTCATTTATAATTCTTGATAGTCAAATAAATATCATGTCTCTGTTTATTTGCTGTTCTCCACCAGAATATGAAAAGCATTTGCTGTGATGACGTTGTGATTTCTGATTCTTGTATCTTCCACCCTGCAGACGTATGAAGAATATTTGGAAGCGCATGGCAGAAGAATCAAACAATCAAGCCTCCCTGTTAGTAAACTATCTGACATCACTGTGGTGGATTGGTTTTCATCGACTTGTAGATTAGTGGATACAAATGTTATTGAAAATTTTCTGCCCCTTCATCTTCTTTTTCTTTGGTTTTTGTGTAGTCAGTTATATGCACTAATGATCTCCCGAATTATTACTTTATGGTCTAACGTTAATGACCATTGGGCCTGGGCCTTTTTGATTCGCAATGATTTTGGTTAGTAATGGTTTTGAATTGAATTTTTCCCCTTCTCTTCCGTTCTATTAATCCCTTTTCTCTTTTTAACCCCTCTAGAATCAAAACATACATGGGTGCATATAATGCGTTTTTGCTTAACCAGTGGAGCCCATTTATGCCAGGATTGGCCTTCAATTGAACCGCTAGTGTCTTTGGGACCAGCTGTTTTGGAATTTGCTACCATCATGTTACTAGACGTGCAGAAACATTTTTTTTCTTTAATACAATATAAAGTTTTACAACAAAACCTTTGCAGCAGGCATTTTGCATGCGAGCTAGACCTTGCACTTCCTTTGCATGATACTAGTTCTGTTTTGACCTGGTGTTTTCATGACAGGTAGTCGGATCACCTCAGACAGCAGACGAGCCATCAAGAAGTATAATGCATAATGATGACTCGTAAGTTTGTTTCACATCACCCTGTGACCTTGCTTTCCTTCAAGTCTTCTTTTCATTGATCGCTGGGTGTACCATGCAGAAACTCGAGTTTTGCAACTGACCGGCGCCACCCACGTAAGAGGACACACCATTCATCATAGAGATAATCGAATGCCTCATATAGCGTTCTTTTCTGTCTCTTCCCCTAGTGATGATACTAATATCTGTTGGAGATTTTCCAAGTTGCTGTAAAGCTATTGAGCATCCTGTTCTAATCCCTGAAATTGGGACTCCATTATGTTGTCATGTTGTACACTTTAATGTCCTTCAAATTGAAAATCTGATTAGATATAATAGGTTTTTGCTAGGGGTCGTTGCAAAATTTGTACAGAAACTGAAGCGGCAGATTGCCGCCTTTCTCCGCATTATTAGTTTTCCCATTTTCCCACCTTTAATGCTGAGATTGGACCGGGTGATCTGATATACAGATAATGTTTAGCCTTGATTATTTGTGGGCTCAGCATTGTATAATGATGCAATGATTACAGAGCATGCTGTAAAACTGTTATAACTTGGATGATTATAGGCCATTTAAACTAGAGCCTACTGTTGTGCACAGGGGATAAGATTGATTTACGAGTTCTTCTCTCAATATCTTGTGCAAGCAAATTAACGGCAAAAGAATGATCCATATAATCGACTTCAACAATGTAGTTGGATTCTTAATCTATTCCAAGTTAACTACATATAATTTGCAAGCTAAAGCTTCTCAGTGCCTCATTACAAAGCTACGAGTGTCGTGGTAATGAGCTCAATTCATGGCTTGGAGATTAAAGATGAAAACAGGCTGCTAGCTGCAGTCAAACCAAAGCTGGTTTGTTCCCAGACAGGCTGGAAGTTTTATGCAACTGTTCGAGTAAATACCATATAATTTATGAACTCCTTGGCATCATTAATAAAGCAATTCAAGGCATTAGTAACAACAGAACGAATTCTTTAAGTTGATGAAAACTGTGGCATCTCCCAACCCACAAATGCAAGTATAAACCCATACCAGGTACATCCTGAAACCTGAGATATCTTCTATTGTTTCCCAATCCTCATGGCAGAATTACCTTCAAAGAAATTTATCTTGCTAGTGATGCTGGTTATAGCAAGAGTCGTTAAACTTGGTTATGAATGACAGGGTATAGTTCTATCTTATTCCACACATTGAATTAGGCACGCCTCCTCTCTCACTTAACACCATCACGCCAGCGCTTTTCAATGATCCTGGCGTGCAACATACAGGAAATGCATCATCCTTTGCACGTGCATAAATAAGTGGCAACCTTGTTGAACGGAAATCTTTAGCCTGGAACAGGAATTCACCGTTAAGCTCTGTGCTCTTTCCGCGTAACACTGTAGCTCTTATTGCTCTGTGCGATTAGAATCGCATAATTCTAAGCACCTATGAACTTGTTATCGCAGTGTAGGCGTTTGATTAAACTCGCATTTCGCTTTCCATCTTGCGGGTGATGAGGTGATGAGGTGCGATTCCAGTGTCTACTTGTCCAATAATTGGAATGCTTCCAAAACCCAAAATTTTGATGGAGTCCCAAGATGCCAGGTGTATGGATGACTTGAATCCCAAATGTCCATCAACCCATTGTACTCCTATTCAGATGAATATTTAGTCTTGATGTTGTCGCTATGAATATTCAGAATTCCCATAGGCATATCGTTCTGTTAGTGAATATTTCAAAAAACTGAAAGCAACTGGCATTACGAGCCTATAAATACCTGCTTTGGAATCTCTCCAAGTATTCGAGAATATAACGCAAATCATGACGAAAGTGTCGTATAATGCATTCTGCAACTCCTAGCCAGCAAAGCAAGTATACAAAACCGCACATTCCTTCAACAGAGCACAAACACATCCAAACCTGACAAATCAGGTATCCCCATGGAGAACTATCAACAAAGGAGCTTTCCTTGCTGCTGATAGTTGTGGGAGCAGCATCTCTGGCTCCAACAGGATTATCACGCTCGGAACCGAGTCCAGGTCCACTCCCTGAAAATGTTTATTGTCATCGCCTACCTATGTATAATTCAATATGGTTCAGGGGAAACTAGAGGATATAGTTCTTAGTGGTGGCCTACACGACCTAGACCTTGTGCTGGGTCAAGATGTTTCCTGTCATGCCAGCTGATGCTATCGTGGACATTCACTGTTATTGCCATCAGATGGAGAAATGTTTGTTATAAAATTGTATGAACACTACAAAACAAAATACCAATATTTCTTCCTTCATAAACAATAAAATTGCAGATATGGAGTAAAATTCTTGGTAGAAATAAAAAGAGAAAATTAAAATAAAAAAAATAAATGTTGTGTTTCGAAGCATCTAGACTAGAGATTTGGCGTAAAACATAAGCCAACCAGACCAGCATCGATTGAACTAACATGTACAAAGAAATCAGTAAGGAATAAAAATGGCATTTTTAAGGTCAGTGTCAACAACTACAAAAGCGGCCATCGCCGCCTCTGTAATTCCAGCAGCTTTTACTCTCTCATCTCTTTCTCCCTCTTCTCAATCTTCTAACCCATATCCCAGACCCAAGTCCCTTCCTTTTCTTTCAATTTCCTCTTCATCACTATCATCTCCCCTTGCTGCTGCCAAGATCTTGGTTCATCCTCCTTCCGCTCTTAGCATGGAATCATCCACATCGGATAACAAATCCAGCTCTCAGGTTCCTGATTTAATCACTGCCCATTTGTTTATATGTCAAAATATTGTTATTTCAGGTCTAAGGTTTCAATCTTTTTGTTTTGTCTTCTAGGAAGATGCAATCTTGCTGCCTGAGCTACTTGTAAGTTCAATTATTCAATTTTAGATTGTTTCAGCTCTTATTTCGACCTCTATCTTTATTGTATTTAAGTTGATTTTCGATTTGTTTCGTTGATTTTTCGCTATTTATGTGGATAATGTTGATTTGGTAACAGACGGAATTCATGGTGGACATGAAGTGCGAAGGCTGTGTCACTGCTGTCAAGAATAAGTTGCAAACTGTTGATGGTATGCTTTTCTTTTTTGCATACTCGATCATTAGCTAATTGATAATTGAAATTTAGGTCTCTAACTTCCTTTCTGTTGGTGGGTGTGTGGGTGTGATTTTGTTGTTTCGCATTTTGGTAAAAACCAGGAGTGAAGTATGTGGAGGTGGATTTGGGGAATCAAGTGGTAAGAGTTCTGGGTTCTTCGCCTGTAAAGACCATGACTGAAGCTTTGGAGCAGACGGGTCGAACTGCCAGGTTGATTGGCCAAGGAGTACCTGAAGGTTAGCCAATTTCATATATGTAGATTCGTCTATGCTCTTTCTATTGTCTTCTCTTCTGGATATTTGTTTTCGAAATTGTATTTCTTTCTGTAAATGAGTTGGTTACACACAGATTTTATTTTTTTCTTGATAATGAATTATGTAATTACCATGCGGTTTCTGGGTGCATTGGTTATGTCCATTATCTGGTAATGTTCATTTTAAATGTTATGACATATAAGTTTAGCGTTCCTCCATAAGGAATATGCTTTGTTTTGTCTTCCATCCTTCAAGCTTCTCCTTACAAGATGCTTGATGAAGATGCGTTTGGCTAGACTGTATGCGCTCTTGACACATAATTTTGGAAGCTTATCTAGCACGACACTTCCTTTCTAAAGAAACTCCTTTTCTTTCTACTTCTAAGATCATTCTCTCACTGAAATCCTGAATCCAATCCATGCAATTTCGCCTGTTCAGAAGTAGAAACCTTACATTTTCATACAAGTCACATATTAGTTAGCAGTTCTTACCTTTGCTGCCCCTCTCTCTTCTCTTTGTCATCTTAAGCATGAAATATACTTCTGTGACTTGCTGAAGTCAAACTAATTGTTGCATTTGTATTTCTTCCTTTCTGTGAATGCCACTCCTTGAGGGTTTTTCTACATTTGTCATGCTGAAAATAAAGCATATACATAATATCTTGTTTTACAGACTATGTGCTGTGTAAGTTTATGAAGATTGAGAGAAAATCTTTGTATGGATGAACTATGCATTTTACTCGAAAATACTGGGAAATGAAAAGTTTTTTGTTTGTCCATAATGGGCTTCTGGCTCACTCAACTGTTCTATAATGAAGCTTCATCTATACAATTTTATTTGGTTGCCTCTTCCCCCTTTCAAGAAGGCAATGCATCATATCATAGGGCAACCTTTTAAGAATTAGAAGGATTGATTACTTGCCTTTTTTGTTGATCAGATTTTCCAGCTTCCGCTGCTGTTGCCGAGTTCAAGGGTCCAGACATTTTTGGAGTTGTTCGCTTTGCCCAAGTAACTATGGAATTGGCAAGGATTGAAGCCAACTTTAGTGGATTGTCGCCTGGGAAACATGGTTGGTCCATCAACGAGTTTGGTGATCTGACACGAGGGGCAGCAAGCACGGGGAAAGTATACAATCCTACCGATCAAGGAACTGGAAAAGAGGTTTGTATCGGTGTATGCATGCTGCTGTTAGTTTGTCGTGCAGTTTTGCCTTGTAAAGTTGATTTTGTCCTTTAATTCTCCATCATTGATCCCTCATTTTTATTCCCGCCGCAGTAGTAATGGCATTCCCTAACTTTCTTTATGTGTTTGGATAAATCAGCCACTGGGCGACCTGAGAACATTAGAGGTTGATGAGAAAGGAGATGCTTTCTTTTCAGGCTCGAAAAAGAAGTTAAGAGTCATCGATCTCATTGGGAGATCAGTGGTGTTATATGGAGCAGAAGATGAATCAAATACTGGTATCACTGCAGCAGTTATTGCTAGAAGTGCGGGTGTTGGTGAGAACTATAAGAAGCTTTGCACATGCGATGGTACCACCATATGGGAATCAACCAACCAAGATTTTGTTACCTCCAAGGTTTGATACAGTGAAAATGAATGATCCTACACGCTCGAGAGTTTAGTCATGTTATTGTCCATGATATGTAATCATCCATCTACGAGGTGAATGTAATAATTAAATGATATGCCATTTTCCAGATCATTAATGTAACAATCAATCATGTCATTTGATTAGCTAATTACGAAGAGGATACAGGATTGTGTTGGTTATGGCATCTGCAGGAACTGCTCAATTGGTTGTTTTGGATGCTCATAGTTTTCAATAAACATCATCTTATAAACTGGCTGCTCAACATGGAAATTGTATGCGTTTTCTTATGTATAATTATGGTTTACAGCATAGTCCTGCGGAAATTGATTACAAATTGTCTTTTGGTAAGTTCTATTTATGATCATCTACAGGCAAGAACATGAATCAAACAGAAAACTCATCTCTCCAATTTCAAACTTATCTGTCACCTTTGCCAATTGTAGGTGTATCTCTACAATTCGGCGACAATTTCTTGTTAGTGGCAAGACATTCTAGGTTCGTGGTCCCTTAATCAGTTATCCAAATATGGGTCATCTCTTCAGCATCATTAGCCAAAAAATGTCCTTCAGAAACATAAAGCTGCAACACCGCAATTACCTGTCGGTGTGCAAGTTCACCTATCTGAAACATGATTGCAAATCATGATCTTTGGGCACAGGAAAACGCAAGAAGTACTAGATGAAGTTGAGGAATGCTGCGGCAATCATGCAACACTCTTTTAACAGCTTGCCGCTTGGGAGGTCGTAAGGTGTACTACGGAAGAGATGGGAAAGACAAACTTGGCAGATCATTTTAGTGACGAGTTGGGCCGATACAAGTTGAAACACATTTGAGTTAGCGATAGCAAAAACTATCATGCAACAAAGAACACAGGTTACGGAGAATGTTAGCAAAGAAATGCAGAGTGGTAGAGGAAACTGAGATGGTTGTTTAATTGACTTGGCACAACAGACAGAAGCAAAAGACATGGTAGCTGGTTTAAGTTGAAGAATCTGTAGAACCAACCATACGGTTTGTCGGGTTAAAGTGAGCCGCCCACGGTTCTGACTTGATCAAGTTTGTCACGTAACACGTTAGTGATAATGACTCTTCACCTCGTATATTTTCCTCGAACACTAACCCTTGTTTGGATTACTGTAAAGTAGCAGAGGAAAATTTAAAAAAAGAAATTTCATTATTCAAAATAAAATAATATATTTTTAAATTTTACTAATATATATTAATGGGTAAAATAGTAATTTTCTGACACAGACACAAACGTTGACAAGTATATTGATTTAACGCCACCTGGTGTCTTCTGAATTCATGCACTGTTGGTCTGAAACACCCAACACTTTCTGGTCACTTTCCCTTTTACTGTTCCCAGTTTTCACTATAGCTTTTCACACTTTGCAGTTGCACAAGACCCGAGAAAATGAAAGAAAAACATCAGGTAACTGGTAGGTGGGTTCCTGCATGATAAGGAACTGGATTTCACTCGCTGTAGTTGAGTTGAGAAGGGTGAATTTGGTTGGTTGATGAGGGGGAACTCTTCTAAAGCAAAGCAGAAATAAAACAAGAGGCTTATTTGTCTTCAGGCTACGTGATACGGTAGATGTAGGTCCCAGCTTGACTGGCATCCCGTGTGTTTCTGTCAAAACCTGCAACAAAAACCTGACAATGTCAGCAGATTTTGGCAGTCTCACCTTTACAACCATTTGTCTTAAATAGCTCGGCAATTGGGCATGCCTTGACAATTTGTACCAAGCCAATGGCTGTATTTGCTGCCCTGGTTGGAATATCTAAGCAAGAGATTTTATATCGCTGTAAAAAAATCTCATTTTAGGATAGACATCTGAAGTCTAAAATATAACATTCATTATTTGAGTGCAATGTACAAGCTTTATTCATGTTAGTAAAGCAGTTCCCATTTTCACCATTTTTACATATTCTTTCGTTTACTGTTAGTAAATGTCTGACACAGATCTATAGTTTGCTGCAACTTGCAGAAAGCGTATTGAATGTTCATTTGATTGGCGCTACTTAGTTTGTTTCTGTTCACTTCTACACTTTGCTCTGCTTGTTTTCCTCTGATCATTTTCATGCCTAACGCAACAAATAATGGAGTCGCAAAGTCCACCTTCTAAGATTGCCCGTCTTACAAACTCCGGTACCCATCTTTACTTCTAATTTTAATTAAGAAATTCCAAGTTTAAATCTATGTCTAGTACCATCCTGATGTTTCTGTGTTTTTCTTCCTTTCTTTTAGGTGTTGAACATGGAAGTTACCTGACCATGGACAGTAGTAGAAGAGACTCCGGGTCACCTCCAATTGGGCTAGGACTTGCACTTGGACATGGAGGTGGAGGTGGGTCGACTGATGATCATCGTCCTGATCACGACAGAGCAATACCTGCTACTGGGTACACAAGGTCATCATCATCATCTTATGGTTTCACCATTCTTCAAATGCAAGAGCTGAAACTTCAATCTCTCATCTACAAATACATAGAAGCTGGATGCGCAGTCCCTCATAATCTTCTTCTCCCTATATGGAAAAGTGTGTCTAGCTCTCTTAGCACTCTCAATTCAACCTTGTATCAACTTTATCCCACCTGTGAGTCTTCTCTCATAAATTTCAGGTATTTCAATTTTTAATCCTGGGAGTCAAAATTCATATTCTTAACTTTTGGGGATTGCTTTGTTTTCCTTGTTGGGTGCGTGTGTAGTTATGGGGACTAGCCAGCTGCAAATGGGATATAGGAACGGAATGGACCCAGAGCCAGGAAGATGCAGAAGAACGGATGGGAAGAAATGGAGGTGCAGTAAAGAGGCTCTACCCGACCAGAAGTATTGTGAAAAACACATGCACAGAGGGCGCCACCAGCGTTCAAGAAAGCTCGTGGAAGCTACTCTGTCTCAGACCAATAATGCCATTGCGACAACCAATCTCTCCATTTTTACGCCTGTGAGTAGTGCAACC
Organism: Dalechampia spathulata; assembly: GCA_948192965.1. Taxonomy (NCBI): domain Eukaryota; kingdom Viridiplantae; phylum Streptophyta; class Magnoliopsida; order Malpighiales; family Euphorbiaceae; genus Dalechampia; species Dalechampia spathulata. The sequence goes on from CANYBF010260670.1 coordinate 54,637, forward strand.
AGTAATTATATTGGATCATAGTCTATCAAGTACCTTTTCATGGTTGTGAAGGTAATAACCAGCTTTATGATTATTGAATTGTCTTCAGTATTATGTATCGCATTTCATTTGAAAAGCAGTACAAGAGTTGGAAAGCTCATTTTTGCCACCCACGCCATAAAACATTCTTGGAAGGTGCAAACGACGTTAGTGTCATCTTTTTCATGCAATCATACAATCTAATAGCAGTTGAATTCATCAAAGCTACCTCTGCAATAATCTTCCCAAAGCAGTCAGCTTTGCTACAATATCTATCAGGAAAATCACCTCTCATCTCAGTCCTAATCTTTCATGTTTAGAGACCCAATTTTAGTTAAATTACGTGGGACTAATCTGATGAATAGATGAACAAAATATAATTTCATTAGTTTAATCAATTATTAATCCATAAAAAATAGAATTTGATTTTCAAATTTATTTTAGAAGATGAAGATATAATGTTTAAGAGGTAATTTAAATGATGAAATTTAAATATTTTATTATTTAGTTTAAAAATAACATGCATATTTTATGAATTTCATTATTAATTGAGTTTCCAGTTCCATATTTTGTCATAAATTATTAATTTTATTACAAAAAATACTCATTATCTAACCAATCCCTAAATTAATTGTTTATTAATAATTTTGTTCAAGAAATTCCATCACGAAATTTTTACCAAATATATTTTGAAAACAATTATTATTTTTAAAAATTAGCCATAATGGCCCTTTAAGTTTTTTACCCAAATAAAACAGTATTTAGTATTTCAACAAAGCTAAATTCAACTTTGTTATTATGATTATTTTAAAACAGAAGGAGGAAAGTTTTGCATGTCCATAATGCATAGATTGGATAAAACTAAGATTAAACGTAAAATTTAAGGTTCATTGGGCGATGTCAACGTGGGTAGAATCTGATCATTTGTTTATAATTTTTAAACGAAATCGTCGCATTACAACAGCATCAGTCATGCTAACAAGAGCGTAAAAGAAGTTGAAATGAAACTCAGAATCTGTAATACCTTTAATGCCACGCAAGGGACTTGAGGACAGTATAGAGATGATGAAGGCTTCACAACAAATGACCCTGTAATCAATTTATTTGGACCAATGACAGATAAGACACCTACCAATTGTTCAAGACATAAGTTAGTTTTACATGACCGACTATGTGAGATCAGTTGCATATAGTCGATGCGACTAAACATCTATTTGTAATTTCGTATGCAAAAGAAGAAAAGGTTGCTATTTTTTTCCACTGTTTTGCCGTGTTCAGGTATCCATCCATGTAAGTTCTATTAGTTGGCAGAAAATCATTTGATGCTAACACATTTAACGTCTTCGTTGAGATATCACCGCACACCCAAGCTCCTAATGGCCATTTTTAGATTAAAACATTTCCACTTTCAGGAAAATACTGCAGAAATTAGCTTCAGTGTTTTTCCATACCTCACACTCAATCGCTTTCCAACTTCACTACATTGAATCTGCCTTCCACCAGAAATCGGTGGCTTTTCTTTAGCTGGATGTGTCATCTTCATAAGGATGAAATTCAGTAATGCGATGGATTAGACATTTGAGAGAACATTAGGACGCAAAAGCCTTACACCCACCATTTCCAGTTAAATTTAGTAGCCAATAGAAAAAAGACTGAAAAGAGATCACTCTAAAGATACCAATACATACCTTATGCTCTGTTTCCAAATCATTCGATCTGTTTTCTTTTAAGCCCTACAAGCCAATTAAACTATTAAGAACATCAGAACGGGATGTTATATCTCATATCAACAAAGAATTAAAACTAAAAGACACAAAGAGGACCTTTTTGGACTTAAATCTAAGTTGATGCAATCGCAATCCGTACCCATTACTTTGCAGCAGCTCAGATGTCAGGGACAACTAGCATCAAAAAGAAGAAGAAAATGACACAAAGGAAAAGGTACAGAAGATGGTAAAAAAAAGAAAAGATGATAGATTGGTACAGTATACTGGCAACTGACTATATCATCAACATGTTTAAGAGATTTTTGAAATTCTCTCACAACAGTTACCTTACTGAAAAGATCTGTGGGTGGATTATGATGAATCCTCTTTTCTGTATGAAAATTAAACTCCTGCGGAAGTGACAGTACTACATTGTATCAGCTACTTAGGCAACCAATTGATAAAAATGTAAATTGCAGCCTGAATGCATTACCTTTGGCACCGTGGTTTCTCGCTTGCTATTCCAGAAAACACCAAAATCCCCTCTACTTGTGAATATCTGCGGTTAGGCATAACAAGGTGTAACTTTATAATTGGAAGTGCAAGCTTTTTGCCAGCAATATCTGAATGAATTTCAATATTACCTTCTTATTCAAAGGACGAGCTTTGAATACATGTGAACTGTATCTGTCCTGTTGTTGAGCATCGATGGTGCTTGGTCTGACCAATGACAGAAGCCAGGGTTTTTCAGTCGTTTCTCTCCCCCTTTTCTTAGTTCATGTTGTGTATCTCAATTTAATCAATTCAAATTCAGAACCTGCTTTTCCTCGTCCAGAAATATATAACATGAAAATGCTATTACCTTCTGGATTCTCCCTTTATAATTGCTGCAGCAGAAATTGAGCAAGATTTATCCAACACCTGCAATGACAGAAATTATTATCAGCATTCATATAATTCATGATACAGAATAATATTAATGAGAAAAAACTGCAAGATATATTTTTGACAAGTTCAATAAGCATGTGCCATCTCGGGCTGATTAACCAGCAAATATTCAGGATTTGAATCAGTGTCAAAAGAGCGATTTCAAAAAAAAGAATTTCTTGCATTAACCCAGTAAATTTTAAGCAACCTGTTCAGAATCAGTATGCTGAAGTGATGAAGATGGAAATCCAGATCTATGCTGCGTTGCAATCTCTGATGTCTTGAGATGAAATTCCTGAGAAGCGTCATTGAACAGGTGAGCTCCAAGAATGAACAAAAAGATTCCTTAGATGACTGCTCTTATAAATACAGTCTTCTTCCTTAAGCGGACAGAAGAATTACTTTACTAGTTGATTATGGCAGATGAAAGCCTACTTACTAGACAGTCATACGACACATTTGAGCACTTACTTGGAACTCTGGCAACCTTGGAGTGGTCTTCTTTGGCAGAGGCAAGGAAGGAGCCTCAAGAATCTGCAAAGAGAAAGCAAAGATTTTATGAAACACATCAAAAAGGACCTCTAGACAAAATCACAAATGAGAATTCCAAGAACCAACTTTTCTGTTTAATGGTCGAGCTTTGAATCTTTGTACGACCATTGTCACATGTCCAACTTCTGTTTCATTTTTAGGTCTGAATCATCAAGAAAACATCAATGGATTGGCTTTCAAACAAATGAATTGCTCTTCATTTCCTCAGAAAAATATGAATGGATCAGCATGATGTAGAAGCGACAAACCTCATCCTTTGTGCCCTATGAGCTGTCTCAAAATCAGGCTCTCTGGGAATAGTAAGCCTCAGCCTTGATTGAGCAAAGCTTCTATCAACAATTCCATCCTGCAAGACCATGTCGAAATAGTGTGTATGCAATGTCTAGTAATGTAGATTAATACATGATTTTATCATGCTTCCCTCGTTCACTGACATGCAACTTTCGAGCATATACCTTTTTACGTGCCTTGTGGATGAAATCATTTTGCTGCTTCACATCACCAACCTGTTACCGAAATAAAGAAGCAAAATATATTTATAGTGGAAGAATGACAAATAGCAAATGGAGGAACTTGGATAAATTTATACTAGAGAAAAATAAATGAATATAAAGGATGCTGGCTAAATTTTTGAACTCAGGTTTGCTAGCAAGCGAGACATTTTGTACACAAGTGGCATGCTATAAGTAGTACACCAACCCACCAGCCAATAGTTTAACTCGCAATATTTTAGTTTGGTTGCAGAATCAATAAGGCACTAGTTTATCATAAGAAAGATCTTGCTCTTGCTATGAACTTGACCATTCAAACATATACATAAAATAGAGAAGATTCCGCTACCTGTGTTATAAGTAACATCATTATTAAGCCACGAGAATATTTCATAGCCAACTATCCAAAAACATTTAACGCAATCTGCATACCTTGCGAGAGTTGCCTCCCTCTAGTTTCTGCTTCTTTGCAGCTTGACTTTCCACCGCAGAAGAACTACATAAGCTTTTTTCCTTTTGATTGAATAGCAGCTGATGTCTAGCAAACATGAAGTGTAATCCTAATCAGCCAATGCATTAGAATGAGAAAAGCCACAAACTGTATTCTCCTACTCTCAGTTATCCTGCCTTAAATGTACAACATGTTAACGTTGACTACAGCACTAGAAAAAGATATCCTTGAAGGATCACCTGGAACCATCAACTTGAGGAGGCCGGTTTTGCTTGGCCAATAGACTGGCCGTAGGCTTCATTAAAGTTGAGCTCCTAGCAAAATTAGACTTTAAAGTCGACTTCATCTTTGCTTTAGGCTGACTGGTATAGGTGTGATTGTAATAAGTCAGTTCTGCAGGCAAATGACGGTAACAATAGAATTCAAGAATAGAACAACAAAAACATATGGCAGAAGCAAATTATCATGATCTCACAAATAAATGTTCAGCTGAAATGCTCCTCAAGCGTCATCAAGCGCATTCAAATGAACATTTCCTAATGAATGAAGCTATCTCAAGAAAACCTCTAGTAACAAACTCAGAAGAATTAACTTAGACCTGCTGCCATATCAAATGAACAAGTTGAAAATTTTTGCAATTTCTTGAAGCTACCACCATAAGTTCTTTCACATTGTGAATATATATAATGCAAGGGAAAAAGAAAAAGCTATTCATATATTGAAGAAAAAGCTACACAGGTAAAACAACATCAGTAAATGAATTTAAAAGATTAAACATAATTAAAACCGATACCTTCGTTATTCATCTCAACCACAGGAGTTTCTGTGCCTAATAAGCTACATGGAGACTCTTCACTGATCAAAGTTTCTTTGATTTCTTCCCTCAACACAGGCTTCGCCACAAAAGCTGAAATAAAAACTAACATAATAAATATTGCAGCCAATTAATATCTCCAAACACCAATAAAAATCACATTTGCTTTTTCAACCATTAACATGTGCAAACTATTCCATAATCAATCAAAACGTAAAGATTTTGAGGAGATTACGAGAAGGAGGATAGCTCTGAGCTGTATCAAACCACCGCTCAGCTTTACGCGCCTCCGCAAGTGACTCCTCGCGTGTGAAATCGAAGTACATTGCAGCATCGAATTCATAATCAAGATCAACTTCAGATGCTTCGAACACTAATCCCGATTCCATTTCCATTCCTTCTAATCTCAAACTGCAATGTACTTTCAATTCGTTTTAGATAGCTAGCTTAGAACATATTAAGAAAACAATCCTAACTGTAAACAATGGAAGCTTGCCAGTAGCAGAAGTTATACCAGAGAGATGACAGAAACAGAGGAAGTCTTGCCGTAGCATAAGTAAATAACCTGAACTTTTTTTAAACAAATTAACTTACCAAAATTTGAAAGAAAAAAAAAAGGAAAAGAAAAGTACGGCTGTGCACAGCAGAAGGTACAAGCACTTGTCCTTTTCAGTTCTTTTTGGATTTATTATAGCACTGAAGTATGTAACTTCCTAACCATATAAAGTTCGAATTTTTGAAAAAAGCGTTACTGAAACTGATAAATTCATCATCTCATACGTTATTTTTGATAATTTTATAAGACCATTTTATCCCTGAGAATATTACTTAAAAATAACTCATTTATTATATATAATATTTATTATATGATATTAGTAATGATAAATAAATGATATATTTATTTGAGCTCATTTATAAACTTATAATCTAATTCGTTTATTTTATTATTTTTATATTTATTATATGATATTAGTAATTTATTTACATCATATATAAATATTATATTTCATAAATAATAATATATTATTTATTTCAAGAATTTAGTACATATAATATTTATTTTTAATTTCAAATAAAATAAAATTAACAAAGATAATATATATTTATATTGCACTAGAAATCATAAAAATTAAATAATATATTGAATTCAATACTATTAGAACAAATAAGTTTCTTAAATTACATAAATATAAAAGTAATATTTGTGAGTTAATTAATAGATATATTATTTTATAAAACTAATAATAATTCATGATGAGAGAATATTATAATTCAATAATTTAGAATGATTGAAGTGAATATATAAGAGTTTTATTTAAAAACATCATTTCTTTATTTTTTATATTATTATTAAACAAATATCATTAAAGTGTTTAAATTTTTGAATATTACATATTTATTTTTTCTTATAATATAAATAATTTATAATAATATTTTATAAATTGAATTATTTTTTAACATTATTTAAGTGTGGAAACAAGTTTAGCTTAAATCGAGCTCAAGTTTTACTTGAATCGAGCTTGAGTTAAAATTTGAATTAATCTTAAACCGAGTTTGAACGAGCTTAAATTTTAAAATTTAAAAAAATTTCAAGCTCAAACTAAGCTTAAAATTTGAATTAATCTTAAATCGAATTTGAACCTCGTATATTTGAGCTTAAATTTTAATATTTAAAAAAAATTCAATTCAATCTGAATAAAATCTCACAAATCAAACTTTGAATAGTTAAATTCAACTTATTTGCACCCTGTATATAATATATAATATATAATATATCTGTCACGCCCAGCCCATACCTGGAGCAACATGCTCCCGTAGCATACACAATGATCCACCGTAAGGCAAACCACTGTATACACTACAAGGGATACCTGTACATACATACAAATAAACGTCGTATGGGGACCTCCTGTAGTA
>CANYBF010260691.1:0-28815 GCA_948192965.1 Dalechampia spathulata
TTTCTTCTTTTTCTTTGCTAGTTCACAGGAAAGGAGATAGAAGCAATTGGTTGCTTGCTTGGACATCCTTATTTCATGTGGATACTGTTGGAGGCTGCCTATTTTGGTGGTTTTTGGTTTGCTACAACCATAAACGCTATAGAGACAAAGAACGAAGGACATCTGCATTGAATGTAAGAGTTACTGTCAAACTGTCGCTTCTAATCTCTAAACTATTTTCTCTGTGTTTTGATGCAAAGATCATCTTTTGGTTTGTTGTTTAAAAATGAAAATTTTAAATTTCTTCCACTGCTTAATCACTACGCAAACCAACATGCATATGTAAGGACATTGTATGTAAGTAGCAGAGCTTTGATTAGATCAATGAACATGAGGATTGTGGAGGTTGTGGAGTTTGAATTTTAATGGTAAATTGATGCCCTAGTAGTCTATACGAGCATGTTTGGTCTAATACATACAGAGTTAAGGTAGTTACTTTTGTATGTTAAATGCTCCAATGAGAAGTCACTCTCATAATTTTATGATGCACCATGTCGTGTCTTTTATGCATGACCAACATGTTTACAAAGTCTTGTATCATTTATTTATTTATCAAGTACTTAATGTGTATTTCAGTTATTATACCTACTTTTAGTTACTGATGAGGATGTACTAGACTATTATTATAAAATGATTATACTATTATATCATTAAGAATGTGATGAATGACTTTTGAAAAAATATATTCTCAAAATTGATTTAATTGAGTCATAAGAGTTAATGATTTAAAATAATAACATATGTTTTAACTACTAACTTTCATTGAAAGGATTTGAAGGGTTTTAACAGATTCTCAATTATTGCTTATTTTAGATCTATGACTTTCATTTAAATAAGAGATTTAAGATTTCAATTCATTTAAGTAAATATAATGTTTGAAAGAGAATTACTAAAATAAGGGTGAAAAATGTTTACAAAACTCAATTGCTACAAGGTTGTTTTATTTTACTTGGTTTATAAATGATCGATAAAAGAGATATTGAAATTAGGAATGAGGTTATGGATTCAAAGAATTGAATTACTAAGGATATAAAAAAAAATTAGTGACATTTCAATAATGCAACTTAATTAAGTGCCCTTTATTATGGTTTAATTATGGTGTATTAGTTGGGGTGTTATAATAAAATTGTAGTGTTCATAAATACTTTTAATTGTTACCAAAATCTTCAAATTTCTGTCACGTCCTTCAGCTGCGTAACATGCTCCTGTAGAATAATTATTAACTTCCCAATCGAGAAAGTTAATAACTAATCTACAAAGGATTCCATACATTCCATAGAAATTTTTTTTAAAACAATTAAAATACATATTACTTGTATAAAAACCCATTATCAACATTACATTTATCAGTCCCAGGTTTTAACATAATATTTTACATAGTTCTTTTCATATACAGACATTAAGCATAATCCTATTATTATTTTACAAATTTATAAGTTTATCACCCTTAATTTATTTTCTGCCAAAGCATTTTATTTATGTAGTTGTACGATCATTAATAAATTGGAAGTCTGTAGAAATTTTAAACTTGTTACCAATATTCTATTAGTAAGTCCAGCTGCTTCACTGATGATCTTGTTCTGAAACTTTGCTTGGTCCTGCGTTTATCAATTGACAAACGCTGAGTATAAAACTCAGTGGTGCTAGTGTAACAAATATCACATATATGCAAAGAGATTTCTTAACATGTTAACATAATATCATTTTACTCTTAATGATAAGTCATTAATTTAGCATTATTTCATTTACTATTCATAATTATAATTCAACCATAAATATGGTTATGCACATTTATTATATCAATATAGCATTTGCCATTTCAATACTATTTTCATATTTATATGTCGTGCATATTTATGAGTATGCATTATGTCATGCAATCTCCCTCATTTCTGATCATATCATTAATATAGGCATTTAGTGGGTCTTTCTTTTATGCCATTTTCAGTGGTACGACAATCGTATCTCATATAAGATATAACCTTTTCAATTCATTCTTTATCAAAACTTTGTTGTATGTATTCCTATAAGAATTTAATTATTTAACCCAGTGTTAAATATTAAACATATTTATTATATCAACATATCTTCCTTTCTTCCTTATGTCACCATGATATGCTATGTCATGATTTATGATTAATGTATTATGAATATGCCATATTTAGCAACCATATTATATTGTATATATATGCAATGCAATTGCATTACTGAACCATTGCCTCTTTGATCAATGAATGATCGAGGACTTCAAACATACTAGCACAAACCTGGTATATCCTTTCCTTTGTTAATATCCTTGATTGATTCGTGAGGATTTTCCACTAATTTACCTAATCATAATGCAATGTTTATCTTAATTAATATATTTATTACATCCTTAATCAATCTCATACCATCATACTGATAAATCATTTATCAATGTTAAACATTCATCACAGCATATTATTATAAAAAAATATATAATTATCTATAACTGTGTCTTCTGTTTAATTATTTCATTTAATTTCCATAAATTAAATTTTAACATATTTAATATCTACTTAATATTAATATAATACCACAGAAAACTATGCTTATTAATTCTCATTAACATATCATATATCTCTTTGCACCTTCATTTTGCTTATATAATCATAGCCTGAAAATCTTAATTTATTAAAATCCTTAATAAAATTCTATCATAAACATTTCTGTTGTTTAATTTAACGGTAACATCTCATGTGATTATATCCTTATGTTATTTCTAATTTCATAACTTATTTGATTAAACTGTTATATCAATATAATTATTGTTAAACAATCATCAAAATCAATATTATTTTATCATCCTAAATTGTCAAATTATATCACCTTTCTATAATTCTATTGTTTAATATTCATTAAATATCTCAACCGTTAATTACTGATATATATATATATATATATATATATATATATATATATATATATATTACTTATTAATATGCTAATATATCATCATTTTATTTCTGATCATTTAATAGCATCTTTAATCACACTCTAATATTTATCATACTTATATTTTACTAATACCAAGTACTATCAATACATACTATGAAAACAGTTACCCACTTCAACTATTTTAATCAGTATTTAGACTTAAACAACCTTATAGAAAACATTTTTCATAATTCTATCTTTAAACCAGTTAATCATTAAAACAGTAACATTTCCCTACTTAAATTCTATTATGAACATTTAATCATACCCAGAAATCATTTCATATGTCTTTACATTACTTCCTTTAACAATAATTCATGCTATGAGTCTTAATATCACCAAAAATTCATTACTTAAGTATAAACATTAAATAAATCTTTACTTACATAATTCCTGATTATATTTCATTTATTCTTAACTTAAGTATAGTCATTAATCCTCATATTATATTTTAAGATACTTAGTTCAATCAATCATGTAAAGCCCAAATCAACAGAATCAATATATTAACATATACTTATACCTTGCTGTTATCTTAACTCATTATTCTGTCTAACAATAATTCTCATATAACACCTGATTATTGATTTAATAAATTGCTTAAAATCATTAAATATGCTTAAATAATTAATCATTTAATTCCATTTATATGATATAACCTTATACTCTAATTTAGGTCCATTTAAACACTTAAATTTTTATCTTCTAAACTTCCTTAATGAACACATCATTTTTTTATTTATTTCAAAATTCTCATTTTTAAATACTAAATATTCTTATTTTAGTAATTATATGAATCCACAAACTTTGTATAACTGAAATCCTTCATGAATTTCATTAAAACATATAAAAGTTATTTCTTAAGCCCATCTTTCTTCATATGCACTTGTTTTCCTTATTTCTTTATAAAAAAACTCTATTTATTCTTAATTAAGATAGTAAATACCTTAGTCATACTTTAACTTAGTCACTTAGTTTATAATTTTCATGTCTTATATGCTAAAATGAAGATTTAGTCTTAATTCATCAAAAGTACTTATCTTAACACTTAATTTCAACATATACTTAATCTTAACCTTTTATTTTTTTATAAACCACTTTAATTTATGTTTAAACTTACCAATCATGAAGAAAATCCATTTGAATACTTCAACCAAAGTGAAAATGCCATAACACACACACCCACATAACCATAACTCACTTTATTGAATGATATTTACAATCTTAACTCATCTAAGCTTCAAAACATCAATTAAAATAAACCAAACAACACAAAAAACATTCGGCTAGAACTTAAATCCCATTAAAAATTCATAAAATCACTCAATCAAACACTAATTCATACTTACTCTTACTTACCTTTAATCAAATAACCCAATCTCCACTTAAAGCAACTTCCTTTGAATATACGCCATAGATTTGTATGGTTCTTCACCCTTTTGATTTCTTCTTTGTAGATCTACAATTTAAACCAACATGCATGCACTAAAATAAATTAGATCTAGCCATAGAAAGAAGATTTAATTCATAGAAGTTTTGATTTTTCATCAAAACCTATAGTTCATCATGATTTTTGAGTACAACTTGAAAATCCATGAAAGAAGGGTTTTGGTCTTCATTAAAACAAAGAAAAATAGAAATTTTGTTAACCTTACCTTGAAGTATTCACATGAAACTAGTTAAATCATGAAGGATCCGAACTAAAAGAGGATGAAAAACTTGTAAACTCCAACTTCTCAAAGAGAGTAACTTTGGTTTTAAGACTTTAAGAAAGGAAGCATTCAATCACTATTTGAAAGTTAAGAAAATGGAACCAAATATTTTAGGTTTGAAGAAAATAGAAGCAAGAAGATTTGGCCTTGATACTTCAAAAGTACATGCATGCGCCTCTTAAGATAGTTTGAAGAAAATGGAAGTTTCTTGCCTTTAGCTTAAGCTATTTGTTTAAAGCTTGTAGGATTTATAAAGTTTCAAAAGAATGATGGAGGAGGAATGAAGAAGATGTCAGCTACTTTGAGGGAAAAAAAAGAAGACCAAAGTTAGTAAAAGAAAGAAGAGGATAAGGAAGAGATAAGATGAAAAATGAGAGGTTATGAGAGAAAATTAGATATGGAGGACAAGGTTTTGGCCAGATAGGTAATTGATGAATAATTAATTTAAATAAAGTTCAAATGAGAGGGAAATTTTTGATGGATGAATTCCATTTGGCAAAATTTCCATTTTGGTCTCTAAAAAACTCCAAACTCCCCCTTTTAGCCCCTAAACTTAAGTATTTTCTTGTATTTATTTTTAAATCCTCCAATCATAACATAAAGAAATGTATGTATATACTTTATATATACTCTAATATACCTTAATTTAATTTAAATACCATTCATAAATTTTCTCAAACCAATTTAATTAATATTCTTACACTTTCTCTCCATCCACTAACACCATTTTCAAACTACTTTTTCTATTTCCTATACACTTTTACAATTACCAATCCGACTTCCATTTTAATATTCTATTTCAATTATATTCTAATTTATTCTATTACCATTTTTATTTATTTATTTATCATCTTACATAACACTAATTATCCTATTTTCCTAATTATGACATCATCTTAATCATTTATGACATCATTATGATATCATAATTAAAAATACTAATTATACATTTCTAATATTTAAAATTTTATTATATATTCTTACTAACACATTATTAATTCATAATTATTCATTTTCTAAGAAAAATCAATTTAATTTCACTTGCTTACATCATGCTTACATCATCATTACTCAATAATGACATCATAAATAATTTTTAATTCAAATTTTCCAAAATTTGTATATATCTAATTTAAGTTAACAAAAAAACTTTGAGTATAGTCAATTAATCAAAGTAAGTGTTTTTATCATCAAAAAAATTGATTTAATATCATTCAGTGGTCCGTTTCAGTGGTTTTCGTCAAAATTTTCAATTTCATCATTTGAGCTATAAACTTTAATCTTATCATATACTTATCATCATAATGACAATTTCACATCAATAGCATATAAAACATAACATTTCAAGAAAATTCATGAATGCAATGTGTGTGCTCTTTTCAGGATATGACAACTCACTCCCCCTAAAATAAGATTTCATCCCAAAATCTAATCATAGTTAACTATGAACAAGTAAGGATATTATTGTCTCATAATCGATTCTCTCTCCCAAGTAGCTTCTTGCCCTGTATGATTATTCCACAACACCTTCACTAGTGGAATCCGTTTGTTTCTCAGTTGTTTCATTTCATGCGCTAGAATCTTAATTGGTTCTTCATCATAAGACAGATATGAGTGAACTTCAATGTTCTCCACTGGAATAACATATGACGGGTCAGACCTGTATCTTCAAAGCATGGATACATGAAAAACATTATGAATATGCTCTAACTCTGGTAGTAAAGCCAATCGATATGCCAGTGGTCCGATCCTTTCCAACACTTCATATGGGCTAATGAATCTCAGACTTAACTTCCCTCTTTGCCCAAATCTCAAAATCCTTTTCCATGGAGACACTTTCAAAACTACCTTGTCACCAACATTGTATTCAATATCTCATCATTTTAAATCAATGTATGATTTCTATTGATCAGATGTAACTTTTAATCATGTTTTTATCAAATTCACCTGATCCTCTACTTGTTGGATTAAATCTGATCCTATCAAACATCATTCACCAAATTCATCCCAATTCAAAGGCGTTCTGCAATATCTACCATATAATGCTTTGTATGGTGCCATTTGAATACTAGATTGGAAACTATTCTTGTATGTGAATTCAATAAGAGGAATATACTTGTCCCAGCTTCCAACCCATTCCAGTACACAGGGTCTCAACATATCTTCTAAGATTTGAATGATTCACTCCAATTGTCCGTCTGTCTGAGGATGTATTGTTGTACTAAAATGCACTTTAGTACCTATAGCTTATTGGAAACTTCCCCAGAAATGAGAAGTAAATCATGGATCTTTGTCAAAAAAAAATTGATGATGGCACTCCATGAAGTCTCACTATCTCTTTGATGTATAGTTCTACCAGTCGTTCAAGACTGTAATCCATACGAACAGGTATAAAATAAGCCGCCTTAGTCAATCTATCAACAATTACCCATATAGCATCTTGTTTACCTTGTGTTAATGGTAATCCAGTGATAAAATCCATTGTGACTCTATCCCATTTCCATTTCGGAATCAATAAAGGTTGCAATAATCCTGCAAGCACTTGATGTTCAGCCTTAACTCATTGGCACACTAAACATTTAGAAACAAATTCTACAATATCTTGCTTCATGCCTACCCACCAATAGGATAGCTTCAAATCTCTATACATCTTAGTACCTTTTGGATGATATGAATACAGATTGTTATAAGCTTCATCTAGAATCTGCCTCTTTAATTCATCATCAGTTGGAATGTAAATACGATCTTTATGCCTCAACAAACCTTCTGAATCCAAAGTAAAAACCTTCTCATTACCCGATTGAATTTTTCCTAATTGCTTTTGATACTCTTCATCTTTTTGAGCAACTTCCTTAATTTGTTCAATCAACCATGGTTTCACTTGCAACTACAATTCTGCTAAAATACAATCTGCCTACACTATAAAAAAGGATTTAATCATCGAATCTCCTACACTAGCATCAATGATGACTATTGTAGCATAGCAAAAGTCTTCCGGCTAAGAGCATCAGCTACCATATTAACCTTTCTAAGATGATAATCAATGAGACAATCATAGTATTTGATCAATTTAAGCCATCATCTCTACCTTAAGTTCAACTCCTTCTGTGTTCCCACATACTTCAAACTCTTATAATATTTGTAGATATAGTACTTCTCACCATAAAGATAATGACGCTATATTTTCAAAGCAAATACAATAGCAGCCAATTCCAGATCATGAGTTGGATAGTTCCGTTCATACGGCTTAAATTATCGAGAAGCATATGCAATAACCTTCCAATCTTGCATCAGAACACATCCTAGACCATTTAGTGAAGTATCACTGTACACCACATAATCTCTCCCCAGTGTGGGCAAAATTAGCACTAGTGCTTGAGTCAAACACTGCTTCAACTTATCAAAGCTCTTCTGGCATTTCTCAGTCCATTTGAAAGGAACATCTTTTCAAAGACGTGTAGTTAATGGCATAGCAATCATAAAAAAACCCTTGACAAATTGCCTGTAATATCCAGTTAAACTAAGGAAACTACGCACCTCTGTAACTGATTTAGGTGCTTGCCAATTAACAACTAGTTTGATCTTGCTAGGATCAACAACAACTCCTTCAGCTAAAATAACATGACCTAAGAAACAAACTTGATCCAACCAGAATGAACACTTTGATAATTTACCATAAAGTTATTTCTCCCTCATTAATTGTAGTACCAAACGCAAATGTCTATCATGTTCTGCTTGATCTCGAGCGTAAATGAGAATATCATTAATAAACATAACAATAAACTGGTTAAGATATTCTTTAAGAATTATGTTCATTAGAGCCATAAAAGCAGCTGGTGCATTAGTCAACTCAAAAAGCATGACTAGAAATTCATAATGGCTATATCTTGTGCGAAATGTAGTCTTTGAAATACTATTCTCCTTGACTCTTAATTGGTGATAACATAATCTCAAGTCAATCTTAGAAAATATAGTCGCTCCCTTTAATTGATAAAAAAAATCATCAATTCGAGGTAAAGGATGGCAATTCTTGATTGTCACCTTATTTAGCTGTTGATAATCAATACATATCCTCATGGTTCCATGCTTCTTCTTTACAAATAAAATAGGTGCTCCTCAAGGTGATACACTTAGATGAATAAAACCCTTGTCTAGTAACTCCTGTAATTGTTCTTTTAGCTCCTTTAACTCCGTTGGAACCATGTGATAAGGAGGAATAGATATCGGCTCAGTTCTAGGTATTGTTTCAATCTTAAATTCAACTTCTCTTACCGGAGGTAATCCCAGTAATTCATTTGGAAATACATCAATAAAATCTCATACAGTTGAAATTTCTATCAACTACAATCCCTTCTGTTTAGTATCAACAACATGTGCCAATATAGCCTCATAAACCTGTTTCAACAACTTTTGAGCAATGGTTACTGAAATTGCATGTGTACAAATCATAATTAATATTGGAAACTTGTGCCAAGCCATATAAAAGAAAACCCAAATTTGTAGTGTATGGGTGAAAAGTCAAGATCTATAGTTTGCCTCTTGATTAAGATCATTTTAAAGTGATATAAGCAAAAGTCCTCAAAATGAGAATTAATCATAATATGACTTTTCACCAAAAGATAGAGAATTTACTTGACCAATGCTTTCATCAAGGCCTGATACTCATACTGAGGCCTATGACTCACTTGGGGAAGTATAATCCACTCATGATTAAAGAATGCTCTTGCTAAGGCTTGTAACTTTGCTGGGGAATAAAATACGATCCATTGAGGAATAAAAATTGCTCAATCTGAGGCTTGCGATCTAGTGCTACAATTAGGAGCCTAGTGCCCGAGTGAGCAATTAAAATTAATCAAAAGTAATGCTCATATTAAGGCCTACAAGCCTACCAAAGATCAAAGTTGATTCCCTAGGGATAACAAGACTTATAACCTAATATTGCTATTAGGAGCCTGATGCTTGGGTAAGGCTATCAAAGTTTATTGTATATGATGCTCATGCTAAGGCTTGTAACTCAATTCCACTACTTAGGGCCCGGTGCTCGGGTAAGGTGATCAAAGTTATTTGTTAGATGCTCTTGCTAAAGTCTATCTACCTAATTCTATCATTGGGAGCTTGATTCTTGAGCTAGGTGAGCAAAGCTTATCATAGTCATTTCATGGACTTGATGGCTTTGCTGTGAGGTTCAAAATTACTTGATATCTAAGTTTAGTTACCTACTATTAGGGTTTAAGAACCAAATACTAGATTCCTTGATTGCTGCTGGATTGAATGATCAACTACAGAACCTATATGATCAACTACTAGATCAAAAGTGAACAACTGTCAGTTCTAGAATGATCAACTATTGGATTGATGCTCATACCATCATATATATGTCATATATCTTAAAAGATAGTATTTAGGATCCATTACCGGAATGTGACACTTTCTAGTCAATGGCTTGACTAGTAGTCAAAAGCTTTACTTAAAACTAATAATCTATAATATCAATTCCTATTTATGCTAAACATTGAAAAGCAATTTTTTAGTGAAATTACAATTAAAATAAGCTAGAGAATATACTTAAATTATGGAGAATTAGTTTACTAAATTTTGACTATTTTTTTGGATTTTTAAGATGTTACGGGTCGTGAAAATTGGACTCACTAGGGAAAAGTGCTCTAAAAGTCCTAAAATTTTTGTAAGAAACTTAATTCAATGAGTGCATCTTCATGGAAGTGTAGCACACAGTAGCAAAGCATTCCTATGGCCGGTGCATGTTAGCATTTGCTATGATTCTATAAATTCAGTTTAAAAGCTGACTTGAATTTTGAAATTTATAGAGAGAGAAGACTATTATTGGAGCTAACAGCATCTAAGGAGTCTATAAGTTGTACTCGCAACTACCACAAGAGATCCATGATAGAGTATACTAGAGTTGTTTTGACTAGTACATCTCTTGCTTCATAAGCTTGGAGAATAGGTGTAATAGATTCATCATCACTACAATGGTAGAGAGATGGATGGACTCGACTCACACCTTCCATCTACTAGTAGGAGAGATAACCATCACCCTATTAATCTTTACTAGGATCATAGGGCTAGAGTGGATTGCCTATTTAGTTTGATGTTAAGCTAACATTGTCATGACCGTTAATTTAATTATTAAGTTACTTAATAATCTATTTATAAATGCTTGATAAGTGTAGTGGTCGATTCCAATTAAGTTATGTTTATTTTATAATGGTGTAAATAATAAGGTATTATAGTGCAGGGTAGAATATTAAAATAAACATCAAGAAATTATAATAAAAAGATAAACATTATCATAAGACAAATTAAATTTAAGGGATAAATTTAAATTAAATAGAAATAATTAAGTTATTAAAAAAAACTAAGTAGTGAGGTGAATAAATTTATATTAGTATTGTTATATATTTAGTAATAATTAATCATGACTTGTTAATAATTTATTTATTTACTCATTAATGTTTATTATAAGGATTAAAGTAGAATAATTATTAATTGAATTATATATATATATATATATATTTTTCATAATAAATTAACCCGAAAATGCGTAAAGGTATAGCGAGTTGAATGTGTATGTGATTATGTGTGATTACTTGTTAAAGGTGAGTACGTGAATTTTCATTGACACAACATATATGTAATTTTGATCATAACATTTTTGAGTAATATAATTGTTAAGTATTAAGATGAATATATATATAATAAAGGGTAAAATACTTAAAGAATTTAGTCTAGCAATCTCTATAAGGTAGTTTAGCATATTAAGAATAATTTGGTTAGTAATATTAGTAAGTGAATGTTGAGGATTAATTTTAATATATGCATATAATATAAGTTGGATGTAAATTAATATTGAGAAATAAACTTGTAAAGTGGATGTATGTGGAAACTTCTTGGGTGGTGGAGGAGTTGTCTGAGGCAATAGTGGAAGGAAGTTAATATAAATCTTTCATCCTTCTATTATGTTTAACTATCTTAAAAGAAAAATAAAAACTAGTTAAACCTTTACTAGAAGAGATTACAACAGTTCTTAAAGGGTGTAATGTTGAGAAGGTAAGGTTTTATAGTGAGGTTTGGAGCTTGTCTGTGGGGGTAATTAGTTATCTTGTTTGTATAGATAATTGGACTATTATAGTAAGTAAAACTTGTTGATTCTAAACTTTGTGTGTCATGTGAATGTTTTAACATGAACTAGCTACTTAAGCATGTAGATTGCTAAGCAATTCTTACCCTAAAGTTAACAAGAAACCTTAACATAATTAGTTAGGATGTTGTCTGATTTCACTCATGTTTGCATATGGTTGTTATACCAAGTCTAAGAAAAAAACATGCTTAATAAAAGAAATCAGTAATTAGGTGCTCAAAGAGTAAGTAATCAGTTAAAAGAAGCTGACGTTAAAGAAAGAGAGAGAGAAAGTATTAAGCACCTTTTTCAGGTGTTCTTTAAGCAAGAATCGAATTGGTTAAAGGTCATGAACCCACCATTTAGATAATTTGTATTAACAACTAAGTGTAAGTCAATGATACATCATAATAAAGATACTAAATTATAATTAGAGTACCTAAAATTGTATTCATATATATTAACTAATATTGATTTAAGAAGAAGGGTGGAAGGTGACAGACGTGTGTAGGTATATGCTACGTTAGTGAAGGGACCAGCTTTGGGGATTAATAAACCCACTTTTAAACCTCAATAACACACTACTAAAATGAAGATTCATAAGGCCATGATTCTTGAAAATGTAATGGGTTAAAGCTTATCAGCATAATGAATTGACTAAGGTAGATACTATGAATTTGGTTGCCAAAAATGTCACCTTAATCAACCCTCAAAGCTACGAGAAAACACCAAAACATATAAATAGTGATTTTGTATTGGTAAATCACATAAGTATTGTACACACTAAACCAACACATTAATAACCAAAAATAATGCCATAAACTAGAATACTAATCTATAAGTATGCTATTCAAGAATATGTACCTACGTACACCTAATTATGGATTTAGAAAATTAAATAAAGATAGAAACATCAAATGTGTGAATGCATGTGGGTACAGTTGTGGCAATGTGAAACCTTGTAAACTAATATACAGAGTTGGTGCTACAAGCTAATCCATGCATAAACATTGGAGGGTGAGCAAAGTCAATATAGCAGGAATTCTTAGAATAAATCATGTGTATAGTAGATAAACTGCACCTAAGAATTAATGGTTTACTAATGACATTAAATTGGGGTGAGGCTGGCTGAGCAATAAGCTAAAAATCCTCCACTTACAGCATAGGAAATGTTATAGAATTAAATAGCTAAATATTGATTTTAGTAGCTGAAATTTAGACTTCTAGGAAACATGTATAATAGCATTACATATGTGCTTTAATGAACTAAACATTCATCTAAGTTGGGACCAAAGCATGTAGTAACCGATTGTATCTCCATTCCTCATTTGCATGAATGAATATTTATAGTTGTTAAGTTATATAGGAAAATAAAAGACTAGCTGACTGTATTTATCATTAGAAAAGTAATTGAAATCCTAAGTGAGAAGGTAACACAAGAATCAAATAAAAGTTAAAGAGAGGAAACATGGAACACAAGAAATTTATAGTAGTTTGACCAATAAATGCCTACATTCACTTACCCAAGCAAACAACTTAGGTTTCCACTAAACCAATACATAAATACAATAAAGAATTCTTTAACAAGAATTCAATCCCAAGTGTTTTCCTAAGGCTTATACTTAAACCCTTACAACAAGTGTTTTGCCAAGGCTCACACTAGACCTCACTCAATCACAATCCCTTGCTATCTTTCAAAACATATCCCAAGAGAACGATAACAAGGATTAGAAACCCAGAATTCCTTTTCAAAGGATTTACAACTTAAGAAATCAAGAAATACTCAAGAATACATCAAAATGTATTTAACAAAGAAAATAATGATTATAGATTGATTTCCTACCTTCAATAAGGTTAATCTACACTTATATAAGCTATTATAAGCTTTTATGACCATTGGGGATGCATTATACAACTTTTTCAAAAATGCTAAAAAATATGTATTTCAATCTGTACAGCTGTACAGCTTTACATACGTCCGTACGAAACCTAAAAACTGATGTAAAAAATTCTTGAGAGTGTCTGTACAGCTGTACCACCAAGTGGTACGCCCGTACCAAACTTTCTATCAATTTTTCCACCCCAAACAGCCTCTTTGTACTCCCGTACAGCTTATGAAACCAAATGGTACTCCGGTACATGTTCTTGTACGTCCGTACCAAGCTTAAAAACACTCAAAACTTTAATAATTTTCTTAAAACATTGTTTGTTAACATCAAAACTTAGATCAAGGACCCCTAAGGTCCAACATTCTCCCATTTTTGATGTTGACAAACTTCAAATACTTTTTTACTTAAAATTAACTCCCCTTCACAAATTGTACCCTTGCAATTCATACTCAATGAAAATTATTTTCAAAATGCATGCAACTTCATTTTCATAAATTCATTCTCACCATACTTCTCCCCCTTTGGTTACATCAAAAAGAAAATAAGCCAAAATCAATCATTGAAGTATGTTCTCATGCATATGTTAAAAATTCTCATTTCAAAATAAAAAACACAATCAATACACATACCAATCATACCACAAGAAATACAAAGCTCTAAAGCTCCTCGTAAGTAGTTACATAATTTTATTCTTCATTTCATCAATGTAAAAGAGACTTCATCTTGTTGCTTGAATATCCATCCATTCTCATCTTTTGAACTTCAAGTATACCTATAAAATAACTTTATTTAACTTTTAGTACCTAAATGTATTTGATTCCATGGAGGTTAGCTTCACATGAGTCATTTGGAATATATCCCAAGTGACTTAACCTTATAAAACATTTATAATTGGAGTGACCAAACCTGCCACAATAATGACAATGGCCAAGGAAGGGTTTAGACTTCTAACTTCTTGGTCTATGAAAATGAACTTTCCTTTATTCACTTCTCATGTCATTTCCAATTTTGACATTTGAATACAGACACAAACCTTTTGGCTTTACATTAAAATGCTTTACCCTATAATTGCAATTCTTATGCAATTGACTTGTAGTTGAGGTCTTAAACCTCTTAACATTGGAGTTTTCAACTCCTTTACTTTAATTTCTCTTGGTAACCTTCTTAATAAACGTAGCTTTGAGAAATTTGGGGCCATTTGATGAAGAAAGAGTGTTTTCATCATAACCTATACCTTTCCTATCAAATTTAAGCTTTTAGCATTTAAGAATACTATCAATTTTAATGCCATCTTTTTTAAATTTTGAAATGTTTTCTTTTAAAATCTCATTTTATCTTTTCAAATTCTCATTTTTCAAACACAAATCTTCTTTTTCTTTTTTTAAGGATTCATTTAACATTAAAAGATTTGAAACATTTTTAAATGACTTTTGAAAATCCCTTTTTAAAGAAGTTAAAACATCTACTTCCTTTTTCAAATAATCAATCTCATTTATCAAAGTTAAATTTTTATATTTAAAAACTTTATTTTCTCTAGCCAATTGCTCAAATTTGACAAGAAGTTCCTTTAAGAGACTTTCCTCATCATCAAACTCATTATTAAGAGATTGGTTAGAAATGCTTACCTCATTAAGATCATCTCCATCCTCTATTGCCATGAAGCATAATCTATGCTCTCCAACTAAGCTTTCATCATCCAATTCACTCTCATCATCCCAATTGGCATTGAAAGCTTTCTTCTTGGATGGCTTGTATGGTCTAGGATATTCACTCTTCACATGTCCTTTACTTGTAAATTCTTCTTTTCTTCCAACACCTTGCCTTAAGGTGATCTTATGAGTAAGAAGCTTTCCTAGAAGCATGTCGATAGAAAGCATTGATAGATCATTTGTTTCCTCAATTATAATCACCCTTGCTTCTTAATTCTATTTTGGAAGAGCTCTAAGAATCTTGTTGTTGATATCTTCTTTAGCATAAGTTTTCCCAAGCTTCTTTAGACCATTGATAATCACCATGAGCCTATTGTACATCTCTGATACACTCTCATGTTGCCTTATAGTGAACAACTTATATTCATGAGTCAAAAGTTGAATCTTCTTGGTCTTCACTTGATTTGTACCCTCATGATGTGTTTCCAAAGCATCCTAAATTTTTTTGGCGGTCATGCAATGAGACACTCTTCCATACTCTTCTCTACTAATGGCATAATACAAGATATTCATAGCCTTTTTACTTATAGTATTGGCTTTCTTCTCTTTGTTATTCCACTTATCTTTAGGCTTCAATGTGGAAATACCTTCAATGATAATTGTAGAAGGACTATAATCATTTACAATGAAGTTCCATAATTAAACTCCTCACTCTCAAAAAATATTTCCATTCTATGTTTCTAATAAGAGTAATCTATACCATCAAAGAAAGGAGGTTTTGTACAAGATTGACTCTTTAGACAATGTGTTGCCATTTGATCTTAACTCTAAGAATGTTAATTCTTAAGAAATATAGCCTAATCTCTGATACCAATTGAAATCCCAAGTGAGGAGGCAACACAAGAATCAAATAAGAGTTGAAGAGAGGGAAAATGGAACATAAGAAATTTATAGTGGTTCAGCCAACAAATGCCTACATCTACTTACTCAAGCAAACAACTTCGGTTTCCACTAAACCAATACACAAATACAATAAAGAATTCTTCAACAAAAATTCAATCCCAAGTGTTTTCCCAAGGCTCACACTTAAACCCTTACAACAAATGTTTTCCCAAGGCTCACACTAAACCTCACTCAATCACAATCCCTTCCTATCTCTCAAAACATATCCCAAGAGAAAGGCAACAAGGACTGGAAACCCATAAATCCTTTTCAAAGGATTTACAACTCAAGAAATCAAGAAATACTCAAGAATACATCAAAATGTATTTAAAAAAGAAAACAATAATTGTAGATTAATTTCCTACTTTTAGTAAGGTTAATCTACACTTATATAAGCTATTCTAAGCTTATATGACCGTTGGGGATGCATTAAATGCAAAATAGAGCCGTTGTACAACTTTTTCAAAAATGCTGAAAAATACATATTTCGACCCGTACAGCTGTATGGCTTCTCGTACGTCTATATGGAACCTAATTCATGAGAGCATTCATACAGTCATACCACCAAGTGGTACGCCTGTGTTAAACTTTCTGCCAATTTTTCCACCTCGTATGGCCTCTTTGTACGCCCGTACAGCTTATGAAACCAAATGATATGCCCGTACGTGTTCTTGTTCACCCGTACCAAGCTTAAAAACACTCAAAACTTCAATAATTTTCTTAAAACATTGTTTGTTAACATCAAAACTAAATCAAGGACCCCTAAGGTCCAATAGTAATGTATTAAATTATGGCATTAATGAGGTAAGTAAGCTATAAGTTCTACCTTTTATACAATAATTTAATGAATCAATTTAATTGGAAAATTGTATATCCAGATAGCTACTACTTAATCATTGAAATAACCATCAAGAGTTATGTATTATTGTACATTAACTTAGATGCTTTACCGTAAATGAACATAATAGTAGAAAAGGATCTAATTCCAACCCGACCTTCATAAAGAAGTTGAAAATTCTTGTAAAGAATGGAAATTTAGAAAGTGAATATAATAAAAAAAAATTAAGTGACATATATGGATACCTAATACATAAATATGAATGTATAAATTATTTATTTGGATATTTGGTTAACGCATCAAAGTACTTGTTCGTAATAAGTAAAGGTAATAGGGGGATTACAGCTTCTGCTTCACAGAAAGATAAAGGCAAAGCAAAAGCAGGTTTGTGCCTAATAATAATTATCAAATAAATGAAAATTTTAGGAAAAATCAAAAGCTTGATAATTCAAGCTTTGAAATATAAATTACTATGTATATTAATTATATTTTATTAATGATAGGTATGCGATATATGGACAATCTGGATGGTTATGGATTACCAGTTGTACCTTTGTTATTGATTTAAGCTTCATAAACGAGAGTGTTATGAATACTTGATTATTTTATATTAATGTTGGATTTAAGATGCATTGACTTACTTGAAATATTACTATTTAAAGTTGTATCAGCAGTACATGATTGCTTATATGATTAAGTCATGCATCATAAATCATTAGCATGACATTTTGAAGGAATAAGGGTGGCATAATTATACACATGTATAAAAGGTGATATAAGGGAGGCACTAGTATATCTATATAAATTGATAATTGATGAGATTTATAAGGTAGGCTGAGTTTGGTCCCTCCTTTATGGTAAGTTAAGTTCTGTCCCTACCACTGTGCATAGTATAATGATATGATTATTCCTGAGGCATGTTGAGTTTGGTCCCTCCTAAGTGAGCTATATGACCAATTGTTAACTACGAGGTAGGTTGACTTTTAGTCCCTCCTTAACGAGTCACATGGATATCTTATGAAATAAGATAGAGAAGAAAATGCAAAGCAATGCCATTCATAATTCATATAGCATATCATTGTTATCTTATAAAGATGAAATGACAAAGGAAAGTGGAATGTAATGCATTTGCAATCATAGGCATGAACATTATATCATTGTTATCTCATAAATGGAAATGATGAAGTGATAGAGGTAAAGAGAATACCATATATAATTATTACTATAATATCAACCAAAATTAATATGATTTTCGTGTGACTAGAATATACAATGATAACCATGTTATAGAAATTTTGAAATTCTTATGAGGATTATTGGTAAGATGTTATATAGTCTATCTTCCTCCCTATATTTAGTTTATGATTACTGTTACTTTATAAAACTATAACTAAATTCCATTATACCTATTATTATGCACCATTGAGTTTTATACTTAGCATTTATCCTTTGATGAATGCAAGCTAAAGTAGTCAAGAGTGGCAACTGGATCAATAAAGCACCATGTCAATCAGGATAATTTAAGCTGTGTATGATCCTTAGAATACATTTTGATAATATAACATACTCTTAGTGAACATTTTGTTAGTGCAACTATCATTGTAAATTTATCAGCAGTAAAATATTTTATGCTTGTCAATTTTAGTAAAGATGCTATAAATACTTGATATGTGGCATATTAGTTCATATACATGTGGATCAAATAAGCAGCTTAGAATGTATTAGGATAAGAACTAATTACATTAGGAACTTTCACTTATTAAGTTAATACTATTTAAATGATATACATACATACATACATGCATACATACATATATACATATATCATACATACATACATACATATATATGTACATTAAGATTGATACGTATATAATAGACGTAAAAGTATAACTAATAGGTTAATCAATCTTAATGCAAAGGTATCAATATCTTATTTATAGATTGCATTCCAAAAAATTATAATAACGGTACCACATTCTTTTTGTAAAATAGTGCAATAATCCGTAGCACAAACAAGAAATGATCAACTAAATTTTCAATGTTAAAGGGATAAACGATAGATATCTCTAAAACGTAACCAAAATGATGGTCTAACTAAGTAAGGATAGGGACACTACTCATATAAATAAATACACCAATATAAAAATGAATGAAACATCAGAATTAGTTAAATTGAGCAATGTTGTATTATTAATGACTACACATGTTTGTTGATTAAGCGATTATTAAAGGTAAGACTATATGTGATTAGTTGTAATGTACATGTTAAATAACATATGATTTGCTCAAATCTTTAAGCAAATATATATGTTTTCCTGATGTGGTCAATATTATGAATCCAATAGCAGGATTTAATTTATTAAGTAGTTCAACACTAAATAAATAATATATGTATTACATATGATTTTTTTAATTATTATTATTTAATACTAGATTTAAAATATTGATATATTTAGAGTGTTATTGATTTACTATTGAACCATCATTACATTAATGCATTCATGATAAAATCATGCATTATAAATCATTAGCATGACATTTTGGAGGAATAAGGGAGACATAGTTATATATATATATATATATAAATATGTATAAATATATATAAAGGATGAAAAAAGGGAGACACTAGTATAGTTATATATTGAATAATACAAAGAGAGAGAATGTAGAGATACTGAGAAATAAATTATTGAAAATATACCAAGAATAAATTGTGCACAATCAAAGATAGAGATTGACATGATCATAAAGAAATGATGAATTCATAGAAAAAGTGAATTCATAGAGAAATGTTAAAATGATGGAGAACAAAGGAATGCAACACATATTTGCATTTATTATCATATAACATATCATTTTTACACGAAAAGAGGAATACAACTAAGTTTGCATTCATTGATGTCAAGCATATTATTACTATTATTTGATTAATCGAATGATATTATAACTGATTTATAGAAAAATTAATGAGTATACAGAATTAGCAATGGGAATTTATTAATTATTATTATAATAATCCAATATTGATAAAATGATTTTATTATTGCTATATTTATTAAGATTAATTATTATAAAATTCTTTAATTGATTCATTTATTATTTAAATTATATTATAACAAAATACTTGAGTTTTATTTATAGCGTAATTATTATTATATACCATTGAGTTTTATACTCAATGTTTATCATTTGATGAACGTAGGTCAGAGTAGTTCAAAGAGATGTCCAGATTAGTGACGCACTAGCACTGTCAGGATATTTTGAGACTTGTATGACTTTAGGAACCACATTTTATATGGTATAATATATTCCTAGTGGATATTTTATTATGCAACTATTATTATATAGTTCAAAGGTAGTAAAATATTTTATGTGTGTATATTAGTATAGATGCTAAAACTACCTTATGTGTGGCTTTCCTAAATCTTATAAACGATATTTATATATAGAAAATTGTTAGATGATATGCCATATTTATTATATGGATGTTTTATACGATAAGAGATGATGAAATCATAGGTTATAAAACAAACAGGGATAAAAATAGGTTGGATATATTCCATCAATATAAAAAAAGAAATCAATTAAAATTTTATAGATCGTTTGTAGGGTGATTAGTAAATCTTGAAAATAAGATTTTTATTAATCACCATACGAGACCATGTTTCACTGATCGGATGTGATAGGAGATCTACAAAAATATAATGGAGTTACTTTTGTTAACGAGAGATCTTGATAAGTTCTTGTAAGTTTTAATTTATATTTTCAATATATTATTATAATATGTATCATCTTTTATAGTATTTCTTTCTTTTATTTCATTTTAACTTTCTTTTTCCTGTATAGAATCATATGATTGTGCTTCATAAGGAGGTTATAAAGTAGCAAATAACTAAGATGATTGATGAGTCTTAATTATGTTATAAGGTTACAGGAGGCAGTTATTAGAGTCATGCATACTTTTAAATTTGACATAACTAATTACTTCAATGTTAGTTTTACTTCAACTTTAGTTTATGGTCCATTAGTGAACTCCTTTATTATCCTTAAAGGTGACTTTTATCATAGGTCAGGCTTTACGCTCTTAACAAAGACTTATGTGGCACTCATGTAAGATGCTACCTATATGAGCTAGCCTTTAAATCCCATAAATAATATATTTATATATTAAAATAAATGTAACATATGAGTTGTTAGTGTATACTCTAGAGCATCAAGATTTATATGTAATTTTGTACTTAAATATTTAATCAATAAGAGACATTATTCATTTTTTATTATTTCAATACAATATTTTATATACTTGATTTACTTAGAGTATTAAACTAGATAATGAAGTCTAAGATATTAGAATGGTACAAGGGAAATTCATAAAGAGTTTTTGATATAAGATTTTTATTATGTGTAAATGTTCAATATCTAAATTACCCTGATCATAGTATTAAAAAGATTAAACATTATTAATGCAGGTAGATCAGCACATGCCATACTTTTATTAAATGATGATTCTCATTCATTATGATAAAACTTGTCTAAAGTATATATATGGATGACTAGTATAGTACTGGTTCATTCGAGGCCTTGTTAGCTGTCACACTCGGCCCATACCCAGGATGACATGCTCCCGTAGCCCAAGCAGTGATTCCCACGAGAGAGAACCAATACTCGAACCACAAGGGATACATCATAAACATGTCGTATGGGGACCCAATCTAGCCTAATGGTGGTGCGGTGGAGGGAACATGGTGCCCCAAAAACATAACCAGGATACCATATATACAAACATGCGATGCACTATATGGAAACCATAACCTTCATTAATATAAAACTAATACATATATACATACATCCATATACATGAGTGCATACACATACATCACCACCAAAAGCTATACAAGTACTACTGCCACTATACATGTGCTACACGACCAAAAGAGAACCGGAGCTTGCCAAAGGAATCCCGTACCACTCCGAGATCAGCGTATCTCTGCTGACGACTTCTAATCCTTCCCAGACGGCTCCCCTGTGGACTCCAAACCTACGTTCATCAAATGAAAAACGCTGAGATAAACTCAATGGTGCTAGAAACACATATAACAATCAAATAACATATAATCATTCATCAGAAAACATAGCAGCATAGCAAATAGCAACAAAGCATTATATGCAATGCAAATGCAGTTGCTTCCATCATTCTCCTTCATCATCTTTCACTCATTCACTCTTGTTTTCCTCAATGTGCACATTCCTGTCGTACACACTGGATCCCTTTAGTACCGGTACTTATCTCCCGTCTCAGGAGATACATTATGTCACACCCCCGACCCCAACTCAAGAGGATGCGACAAGCTCCCGTAGCATAACCGTCGCCCACCCGTCTCAGGCAAACAACGACTATACCACAAGGGAAGCTAAACCTGCTAATGCTTGTATAAGAAATCCAAAAGCATACAGAGTACGCAGAAGCATAAAACTAAACCCTGGATATATTAAATATAAGGATTCTTATACAAAGTACATCCGGTATACTGCCAAGCCTAAACAAAGAGTCTATGCACAAATAAACAAATACACAGGAGTCCATCCCAGAAGTCCAAAGCATGAACACGACCCGCTGCTGTACCTCTAATCCCGGTGCTCTCCCTCTGAACTCGGACCTACGTTCATCAAATGACAAACGCTGAGAATACATCTCAGTGGTGCTAGGAACACATCACATATATCAGTCACAAGCATCATACATACAGCATACGGTTAAGCATACAGCACTTAACCAAGCATACAGGCACACAACCAATCACACACAACTTATAGCCTATCACAGGCATCCATATAGTCAAGCACATAGCTATATCCAGGCACACAGCCAAGCAATCCAATCATACAACCAATCACAGGCACACGGCCACACAATACACGGCAATCTCTGCCACCCAGACATCCATACTGCATCTCACAATACAGAATGCCCGGCCAACCAGACTTCCATATTGCATCTCACAATACAGACAGCCTAGTCAATGCACTCGCCCTCGGTTTGGCGCATCTCATGCTCTTGGCCTGCGCGGAGGAGCATCTCACCCCCCATAGTATCAATTAGCCACCAGTACCTCTCGTACCAGCTTAACTGATAGCAACCGGTACCTCTCATACCGCGACACAGTACCTAACATCATATCGCCACCCTTATTACGCCTCCTCACTATGCAATGCTATGCCAAACAATAATCATGCATACACAAGCCCTACAATTATCCTAAAGGCCAATCAACCAATAATCACAAGGCTCGTCCCTTCCCGGAACTCATAGCCACACGTACGTCCCGTATTGGAACCAATAATCACAACCATACGCATACCAAGCATGCACAAGCATAATCACAGGGAATTCAATCCCCACGCAACAGTCCTAGGGTTACCGAGCCGTAGAACAAGGAAAAGAGGCATAAACACTAAACCTCTAGCATTAACAACACATATCTAGCACAAACCTGAAGGAAGAAGGCTGCTAACTCAAGCCCTCGATCACGCCGCTCAACCGCTCTAGCCTTAGCTTCTAGCTCTCGCCCCGTCTCGATGTCTAGAACTCCTCTCCGTTGTATTTCTAGGGTTTAGGGACGTTTAGAAAGTGTTTAGGTGAGGGAAACGGAAGAAAAGGCTCAGTTTTAACCCTTAAAAAGCCCATTAAGAGTCGTGTACGGCCGTACCAAAATCCCGTACGCCCGTACCAACCCAAAAAGCCTGGCAAACACAACTCCTGCGAGTTGCAGTACGATCGTACCATCCATCGGTATGCCCATACGGCCACCTCTCACCTGACAAACCTATTTTCTTGCGAGCCACCGTACGCCCGTACCAGTCCTTGGTACGCCCGTACGCCTTGAGGAAAGCTAACCCCTGCATCTGCCCTGCACCGTACGACCATACAACCTCCGCCGTACGCCCGTACGCCTCTCAAAACTCCCCCTCTCACATCGAAACGCACTCCTCGGCCACCTGCAAGCCTAACACACATGCATGCCATCATGCACGCATCAAATAAACATCCAATACGTCATCTCGACGCACATACATGCATAGAATACACAGCGCATATACAAGCAATACATGTATACATACACGTATACAACCAAACATGCATGCACAAACCTCTAAAACTCCTAGGGTGTCAAACACGGATGTAACAATTCTCCCCTCCTAAAAAGAATTTCATCCCCGAAATTCGGTCCGACATATCTATAAACCCAATAACATAAAATATACCTGCTGTCGGGTTCGCTGATGTCGATGGCATGTTCTGGTACATGTTGTACACTCTGGCCGGTGCGGTACGTGGTAGATTCACCGATCCCATGCTACCTTCCCTAACCGTACCATCTCTACCTCTGACTACAACCTCTGTCTGTGCAGTCCCTGGCGCAGGTCAAACTGTAGGACTCTGCTGAGAAGAACCATTCTCAGTAGCAGCAGAACCAATCCCCTCTGTACGTCTAGGACACTCCCGAGCATAATGTCCTGGTGCTCCACATCGGAAACACCTCAGTATGCCTCTGCTCTATCGTTGCTCGGAACCACCACCACGATCACCAACATACCCGCTCTGAGTCCGACGAGATAATGGTGGTCGGAACTCTGATGACCGTGAGCTACCTGCTCCGTCATGTCTGCCCCTCTTCTGTGATGACGATGAAGAAGAGGACGGACGAGACTCACTCAACTGTCACCTCAAAGATCTCCGGTGAGTCTCCTCCTCCTGGAGTGTCTGCTCCTGCTGTAGTGCATGAGAGATCAGAGCTGAAAAATCATCATACCGGAAACCCTGAACAAACGATCGGATCCCTGGGTTAAGTCCCTGCTTAAATCTCTTGCACCTGTCTCTGCTCGTCGTCAGAATATGACCCGCATAGTATGCCAAACGAGTATACTCTCTCTCGTACTCCGCCACTGTCCTGTCACCCTGCTGTAATCCGAGGAAATCCTGTAGCTTCCGATCTGTATAGGCACTCGGAACATACTTCGCCCTGAATTCCCTCAGAAAATCCTGCCATGTCAACACTGACGGATCTGCTAGACTATGTGGAATAGTTTTCCACCACTCGTATGCATCCTCCTGAAGCAAAGAGACGATGTAGTCTAGCCTCAGCTCATCTGAGCAACCCATCTGTCTGAGTATCCGCTGGGTACGCTCCAACCAAGTCTCTGCTACATAGGGGTCAATGGTCCCCATGAAGTCTGTCGCCCCATAAGCCCGTAGCTTCTGGAAATCTCTCTTCTGTTCTTCCCTCTGTGGCACTGCTGGAGGTAATGCAGTAACTGCAGGTAAAGTCTGACCCTGCATCTGTATCAGCCGGAATAGCTGGGCAAGCTGAGTTGCCAATGGATCTCCTCCAGTCGCTGTCGGTAACTCTGTCTGTGGCGCTCTGGCAGCCTGCTCTCTCGGAGCCGCAGTATCCCCTGTCTAACTCCCAATCTCTAATATATCATCCTGGGCCTGAACAAACTCATCGTCCTCAGCACCACTAGTACCAGCTCTATCAGCCATACTCAAAACTATGTATCAAATACCGATCCTGTAACTGTATAAAGCAAACATTAGCATCTATCAGCAGCATGGACTATCAAGACTCCCATTTGTGCATATTCCCTATTTGGCAGTAAACCCAAATGTACCCGAGCAACACATACGGCTAATCATTACTCCTGGAGCAACAATCACCCAACGAGCTAACCCGTAGCTCTCCTACCTGCTAGCTATAAACCATAGCTCTGATACCACTAAACTTGTCACACCCCCGACCCCAACTCAAGAGGATGCGACAAGCTCCCATAGCATAACCGTCGCCCACCCGTCTCAGGCAAACAACGACTATACCACAAGGGGAGCTAAACCTGCTAATGCTCGTATAAGAAATCCAAAAGCATACAGAGTACGTAGAAGCATAAAACTAAACCCTGGATATATTAAATATAAGGATTCTTATACAAAGTACATCCGGTATACTGCCAAGCCTAAACAAAGAGTCTATGCACAAATAAACAAATACACAGGAGTCCGTCCTAGAAGTCCAAAGCACGAACACGACCCGCTGCTGTACCTCTAGTCCCGGTGCTCTCCCTCTGAACTCGGACCTACATTCATCAAATGACAAACGCTGAGAATACATCTTAGTGGTGCTAGGAACACATCACATATATCAGTCACAAGTATCATACATACAGCATACGGTTAAGCATACAACACTTAACCAAGCATACAGGCACACAGCCAATCATACATAGCTTACAGCCTATCACAGGCATCCATACAGTCAAGCACATAGCTATATCCAGGCACACAGCCAAGCAATCCAATCATACAACCAATCACAGGCACACGGCCACACAACACACGGCAATCTCTGCCACCCAGACATCCATACTGCATCTCACAATACAGAATGCCCGGCCAACCAGACTTCATATTGCATCTCACAATACAGACAGCCTAGTCAATGCACTCGCCCTCGGTTTGGCGCGTCTCACGCTCTTGGCCTGCGCGGAGGAGCATCTCACCCCCCGTAGTATCAATTAGCCACCAGTACCTCTCGTACCAGCTTAACTGATAGCAACCGGTACCTCTCGTACCGTGACACAGTACCTAACATCACATCGCCACCCTTATTACGCCTCCTCACTATGCAATGCTATGCCAAACAATAATCATGCATACATAAGCCCTACAATCATCCTAGAGGCCAATCAACCAATAATCACAAGGCTCGTCCCTTCCCGGAACTCATAACCACATGTACGTCCCGTATTGGAACCAATAATCACAACCATACTCATACCAAGCATGCACAAGCATAATCACAGGGAATTCAATCCCCACGCAATAGTCCTAGGCTTACCGAGCCGTAGAACAAGGAAAAGAGGCATAAACACTAAACCTCTAGCATTAACAACACATATCTAGCACAAACCTGAAGGAAGAAGGCTGCTAACTCAAACCCTCGATCACGCCGCTCAACCGCTCTAGCCTTAGCTTCTAGCTCTCGCCCCGTCTCAATGTCTAGAACTCCTCTCCAGTGTATTTCTAGGGTTTAGGGACGTTTAGAAAGTGTTTAGGTGAGGGAAACGGAAGAAAAGGCTCGGTTTCAACCCTTAAAAAGCCCATTAAGAGTCGCGTACGGCCGTACCAAAATCTCGTACGCCCGTACCAACCCAAAAAGCCTGGCAAACATAACTCCTGCGAGTTACGGTACGACCGTACCATCCATCGGTACGCCCGTACGGCCACCTCTCACCTGAAAAACCTATTTTCCTACGAGCAACCGTACACCCGTACCAGTCCTTGGTACGCCAGTACGCCTCGAGGAAAGCTAACCCCTGCATCTGCCCTGCACCGTACGACCGTACAGCCTCCCCCGTACGCCCGTACGCCTCTCAAAACTCCCCCTCTCACACCGAAACGCACTCCTCGGCCACCTGCAAGCCTAACACACATGCATGCCATCATGCACGCATCAAATAAACATCCAATACGTCATCTCGACGCACATACATGCACAGAATACATAGCGCATACACAAGCAATACACGTATACATACACGTATACAACCAAAAATGCATGCACAAACCTCTAAAACTCCTAGGGTGTTAAACGCGGATGTAACACATTAAACTATAGACTCTCCCATCTCAGGAGGCCCTTTATCTCTTAATTCCTGTAGGAATATTATTCTCTGTGATCCAGTGTGCCCAGAGCTGAGCTCTGCCCTCATACTCTCATTCTTTTCTTTCTTTTCCTTTCACTTTCCCTTTCCATGCATGTTTTCATTGTAAACATTGCATAACATGCAATTCATCATCAATTCATCACATATACACATTGATCAAGCCATAACATAAACACTAAGCAAGGAAACTCACACTTCCAAACAATCCAATCACATATCATAGCCTAAAGGACATCCTAACATACTTTTCTCATCAAAAACATAAGCATAGACTTATTAAAGTCTTATGGCAATAAGAATAAGCCACTAAAGGGCCAAAGTACAATAAACTAGCACTAACCTCAATCACAAGAAACCTCGTGTCTAAGCTTCTAACTCGGTCTCCATTCCTCGTTAGCTTCTAATCGATGTTCTTGAACAATCGGAACACGTCAGTATGCTAAGTGAGTGATTTGATAGGGTTTGGGGTGTTTAGGTTTAAGAAAATGGGGAAAGAGCTTAAGGAAAACCGTCTGTTTTTAGTGTTTAAAAAGTCAAATTAACGTCACGTACGGCCGTACGGATATTGGTACGCCCGTACTGACCCCAAAAGCCTGATGCACCCAACTTCCTGTGAGCTATGGTACGGCCGTACCATACATTGGTACGCCCGTACGGGGTACTGTTCATCTGATACACCAAAATTTTCCTGCGAGCAAACGTCCGGCTATACCGCCCTCTGGTACGCCCGTACGCTCTCGAGGCCCTCAATACCCTGTAGTTCCCCTGTCTCGTATGACCGTACGTCCTTCCATACGCCCGTACGCCTAGTGCAAATCCCATACTAGCTAAGTTTCACTTCCTAACTTGCTAGAAACCTGCACTGATCAATCAAACCTAGCCTCAAAGCACTTCTAACACATCCCCAATCATAAAACCAAGCCGTCCC
>CANYBF010260713.1:0-19208 GCA_948192965.1 Dalechampia spathulata
GAGTACCAGCTTAGCCAAATGGAGATCAATAATAGAGATATTGTAGAGAAGATAACAGTGCAAACACTGCAAGAAGATATTAATGCAGTGTTAAAGCTTAATTTGGAAAAAATATACATATACGATGATAATGAATAGACTAAACTCAAGACATACTGAGATATTTTTTATAGATGGACCAAGAGGTACAAGGAAGACTTTCTTATATCGAGCATTATTGGCTAATCTAATGTCAAAAGGAAATATAGCTCTAGCAACAACAACTTTAGGTATAGTAGCATAACTAATGTCAGGAGGAAGGATAACACACTTTAGATTCAACATTTCATTCAATCCAACAAAAGTAAGATTATGTGATATATCGAAGTTGAGTGATTTAGTAATATTGTTACGCAAAGCCAATATGATCATGTGGGATGAAGCACCAATGATCAAGAAATATGTGGTGGAGATAATTGATAGAATGCTTAGAGATATAATGAACAACAATGATCCATTTGATGGAAAAGTGATGGTATTTAGAGGTGACTTTATATAGGTATTGCCAATGGTCCCCAAAGGAACAAGGTAAGAAATAGTTAATGCAAATTTGGTAACATCATATCTTTGAAATAAAATGAAAGTGCTCAAATTGATAAATAACATGCGAGTTAGATTAGATGTAACATTTAGTGATTTCTGTCACACCCCGACCCAAGACCCAAGGGATGACGACATGATCCCGTAGCATAACTACCACTCACCCATCTCAAGAAAACAATAATTATACTACAAGGGATTTTAACCTTCTAATGCTCGTATAAGAAATCCAAAGAAAAGACATATAAATCAATACAAAACCCTGGATATATAAATACATGGATTCTTATACAATACATTTAGTATACTGCCAATTCTAATACAAAAGGAGCTATGCACAAATATACAAAACTGCAGGAGTCCGTCCCGAAGTCCAAGACATGAACCAGCTGATGTACCTCTAGCCCCGGTGCTCTCCCTCTGAACTCGGACCTACGTTCATCAAATGATAAACGCTGAGAATAATCTCAGTGGTGCTAGGAACACAGAACATAGATCATACATCCATGCATCCCATACATACATCATGCAATCGAGCATACGGCACACAGCCAATCAACAGGCACACAGCCAATCCATACACACAGCCAATCACAGGCACACAGCCAATCATACGGCAATCTCTACCCAACCAGACATCCATATTGCATCTCACAATAAGAATGCCTGATCAACGATCATACCATGCACTCGCCCTCAATTTGGTGCGTCTCACACTCTTCGCCCATGCGGAGGGCATCTCACCCCCGTATTATCAATTAATATTGGCACCTCTCGCACCAGTAGGAGCATCTCACCCCCTAATGGATAGATACCGGTACCTCTCGTACCGTGACACAGTACGTATCATCACATCGCCACCCTTATCTCATCCCCTCACCATGTTATGTTATGTTATCATTCAATATGCATATACAACCCATATAACAATCATACAAGATAAATATCCAATAATCACAAGGCACGTTCCTTCCCAGAACTCATAGCCACACATATGTTCCTTCTCGGAACCACAATCTCAATCGCAAGCATTAAATGCAAGAACAAGCATAATCACAGGGAATTCAATCCCCAAGCAACAGTTCTAGGCTTACAGAGCCATAGAACCACGAGAACAAGCACATAGGCAATCAAACCCAACACATACACCTCATAAAACCATAGCACTAACCTGAAGGAAAGGACTATCTCTAGCTCGTGATCTTGTCGCTAACCCACTCTAGCCTTAACTTCAAGCTCTCGCCCTATCTCGGTGCTTAAAAGCTCCCCTCCGGTGAGTGTTTAAGGTTTAGGGATGTTTAGAAGGGTTTAAAGTGAAGGAAACATAAGAAAAGGCTTAGGTTTATCTGATTAAAAAGCCCATTTTAAGTCGCGTACGCTCGTACCGGTCTTGGTACGCCCGTACGAAACTAAAAACCCTGACAAACCTAACTCCTGCGAGCTGTGGTACGGCCGTACCATCCCTTTGGTATACCCATACGGCCACCACTCACCTGACAAACCTAAATTCCTGCGAGCAACCGTACGGCCGTACAACTCTCTGGTACGCCCGTACGTCCTCCAGGAGCCCTAGCCTCCTCAACTGCCCTGTTCTGTACGACCGTACGAAGCCCCCGTACGCCCGTACCACTACCCCAACTCCTCTTCTCACACCCAAACACACTCCCTGGCCACCTGAAATACCTCCTACACAACCCACACATGCATGCCATCCTGCATACACTCAACACAGATACAAATACACAGAACATACGTCATCACGACGCATACACAAGCATACATACACTGCACACACGCAAGCAATCATGTATACATACATGTATACATCCAATCACACATACACAAAAATACTAAAACTCCTAGGGGGTCAAACGCGGATGTAACAATTTCTTTCAAAGAGTGGTAGATGGGGAAAAGTCTATAACTCATAATGGAAACATAATCATACTAGATGAAATGGTGGTATAAAATGATGGAAAAGATTCATGCGAAAAGGCATTGATACAAAATGTGTTTCTTGATTTTTTTGAGAGCTCGATATCATCATAATACATGAAAAATTGTACAATATTGACAACGAAGAATGAATATGTAGATAAACTAAATCAGATGATAATATATATGTTCCTACTAAAGACTCAAGTATACCTTAGCTATGACCATGTAGTTGATTATGTCAACACCAATTATTAAAAAGAATTTCTGAATAGTTTGCAATCGAATGGAATTCCATCACATAGACTACAGTTGAAAGTTACTTGCTTAATAATACTTTTAAGAAATTTTAATGCATCAAATGGATTGTGCAATGGAACTCGAACTCGAATGATATGCAGAAGATTTGGAAAAAATGTCATACATGCTGAAATAACAGTTGGACAACATGTTAATAAACAAATGTTACTATTAAGAATACCACTTAATCCACCAGAAGGTGAAAAAATATTCGTTTCAATTTAAAAGGAAGCAATTTTCAGTGCGATTGTATTTTGCAATGACTATAAACAAGAGACAGGGATAAACAATACCAAACATAGGAGTATATTTGTCAAAAGATATCTTTCCATATGAACAATTATATATTGTATTATTAAGAGGGATTTCAAGCTCAACAATAAAGATATTAGTCAAAAAGGATGTTTTAAAAAAAAGGAACCGACATATACAAAAAATGTAGTTTATAAAATAGTTTTGCTATCAAATAGATAAATAAACATTTTTTTCATTTTTTTTTGAATAAATAGATGAAAATATTATATAAACAACATTTTAAATAAGTACATAATACTTAAATGTCAAATATTAATTTAAAATTATAAAAAATATTACTATGATAAAAAAATTTGAAAATATAAAATATAAAATTATTACCAAATGACGAGTCAAAAAAGTTGTACTAACGTGCAGCATACGTTATGAAACTCTAGTAAATATAAATCAAATTAGTAGTATTTATCTTTGAATAAAATTTAGCTAGGTAAAAAATTAGATAATATAATATAAATTATAAAATAATAATTAATTAATAAATATAAATAAATTAACAGTATTTATCTTTAAATAAAATTTATTTAGATAAAAATTAGATAATATAATATAAAATAATTAATAATTAATAAATACAAATAAAATTAGTAGTATTTATGTATATAAAATTTTGTTTAGATAAAAATAAGATAAGATAATATAAAATATAAAATAATTAATACCTAACAAATTAAATCTTTTAGAAAATAATAAAATTTAAGGGAACAGTAAAACTGTCTCTTTTAATATTCTATGATATAAAATAATACACTAATTATAATTAAAAATTTATTTTATACACTAATTTACATTAAAT
This sequence comes from Dalechampia spathulata, assembly GCA_948192965.1. Taxonomy (NCBI): domain Eukaryota; kingdom Viridiplantae; phylum Streptophyta; class Magnoliopsida; order Malpighiales; family Euphorbiaceae; genus Dalechampia; species Dalechampia spathulata. Next base: position 3,923 of record CANYBF010260713.1, read on the forward strand.
AAAATTTTATTTTATTATTTATATTTATTAGATTAATTATATATGATTCCATCATTATTCATATTATTGTTGACAATTCACAATAACGATATTAGTAAGTCTTTTAATTTATATTCATTAGATTCATTTAATACTCTATTAAAACTCATTTAAACTCACTATATAGCAAAAATTTTCTCAAACTTAATTTGATCATAGATGAATCAAGCTTAAACTTCAACTTTAATTATGCATTTACTTAAAAAATTGATGAGTAAAAATAATTTATTATATAGTATATAATAAATTATATTTAAATTAAATATAAAATAATTTAATTTCATATTTAAACATATAAATAGATTTAATTAGATGTATAAAAAAGAATTCATCAAAGTATGTTATAATAATCCTAAGTTAAGGAAAGAAAAGGGCGTTAGAAATGGATAGGGAAACTCGCAAGATTATTTATAATAAAAGAAAAAAGAAGATAATTTAGCATGTTCTCTGCTGGCATGTGAAATGCATAAATCCTAACTAACCATTCGCCAGCATTCCCAATTTGTCAACAACACAGTCAGCTTTACAAGTTGTAGCTCCCTATTCCTCCTTACACACACAACCAAGCCAACCCTATACCATTAAACCTCACCCAACACCACCTTCATCTACCACATCCATACCCCACTACCTTTCTCCCCTTTTCTTTTTCCCCATATATTTTTCCTTTTTCTACAGACCACATCCTGTAAAGTTTAGGATGCAAACATCAAACATAAAAGCAGACTGTTTTATGATATTTTTTTTGGTCAAGCAGATGCCCATTCGAAGTACTGACAGCGAGGGCCTCTAGCAGCAGTCCAGTTCCCACAACCAAAGAAGAAGCTACCCTGCTTCGGTCCCGGTTTCCGAACCATGGCCCTGCTGCTCTTTACTCCGCAGTAACAGATATGGTGATACTGGAAAGCTGGAATTTGCAGGTCCTTCATTTTGTAGGGTGGTTGATATGGAGAGTGCAAGTGGTTCTCAGGATATTGCTTCCACGCAAATGAACCATCAGTTGTTTGCCACATTAGTGAGTTTGTGATGGAGAATTTGATACCCTTTCGCATGAGAAGGGCGAGTAGGCGAGCAGTGTTTCTAGCATCATCTAGGCCACAGTGTGCACGACCTTGCCATGCTAACCCCGCCATCTCCACGGCCTCCTTCAAATTACACCTCACACCCCCAAATACCTCATGGAAAGGAACTTTTAAGTTGATCCACCTGATAAATGTAAACCAACAAGGTAATTAGCACAAGTTCATCTAGATTCAACTTGGACAACTAGAGAGAAATAACATAAAAGAAAAAAAAAATTTACAAGGCATTCATCATGCTAAGTTTATATCAGAGAATTTTGGCAGTTATAACATGGTTTAGAAAACGGTCTGCATCTATTTATGAAGGTTTGAGATCAATTTTTCTTTTCCATCTCATTACCTGTTAAAATATGGGGGCTTCCTGATCTTCTTGAATCGACACTCAGATTCCAACATCACCCGGCAATCCCAGTTCGACCATGTTACCACAGCAAAGTTAGTGTTTTTTATCCCCTTTTTCTCGAGCCATTTATCATGCCTGAGAAGTGCCTCACTAAGAGTAACGCCTCTGTCCACCTGAAACCACACATGTATAAAAACTTGTGATAAACATGTCACAAGATAAATGGCATCTTGTTGATAAGATGGATAGCAATATTAGAACAAATCATGTTGCATAAACACATTACACAAGCCGTAAAATCTCATCTCCACAAACACGTTCACAAGGCACAATTGACTTGATGAATATTAACTGGCAAATTAAATCGCTTAAGAGATTACTTTTAGGAAACATAGAAGGGAACAAAAGAAGCACAAGAAAATAGCAGTGGGTGAATCAAAAGAAGAGCGAATGTTTCTCTATCCTTTCTTAGGATATGGCAAAAATGAAGGTGAAAGAAAAACTCTCAACTTGTAGGGGAAAAAAATAACATTACATTTTATACAGTTTTTCATTCCTGTGGCTTTTTCATTCTTAAATAAGAAGAAATCGCCAAATTTAAATCAATTTTCCTCTCACTTTCCACTTTCCCAAGCATAGCCTTCAGCAAGACAGGAGCCTCCCAGATGGTCAGTCACTGCCACATCCAAAAAACATGTTTTATCCAATAAAATTGCTTCAGGCTAGATATAACCATTCTAATGTTGTTTAAGAATCCCACATGTAAAAGCATGTGAGGAATTTAAGTAATATATAAGAAGAGTAGATAGATACTTAACACAAACTAATTGACTTTGTTCAGGATAGGTATCAACCCCATTTATGGCCATGGTTGTGTGTTTAGCCCAACATTCTCTTCAGGGGTTAATTAATAAAATGGTACCAATATTTAATTCTATTACTAATTAGTTATTAAATTTTACTTTTATGTAACAAATCAATACCATTTAAGATTTTCTAACAAATTGTGCTGATGTGGCATGCAGGAATGCCATGTCATCTGATGTGGCACTCTTGTATGCCACGTCAATACAGTCCATCAAAAGTACTTTAATGATACTGATTTGTTACATAAATCAAAATATTGATATCACTAAACATATTATCAAACTTAGATGATTACAATATTTAGGAAATGGCTTATTAATGTTTTATTGAATACTTTCTACTTTATTTTCATTTATGAGAATATAAATATTACATAATTTTATGTATAAACATTAAGATTTTAAAAATAATATTAGAAGCAATAAAAAGTAAATTCAACTTTTCAATCATTATTCATTACAGGAGCATTTAGAAACATATAGAAGACATAAAATATGATATATATTCATGTAATTATTTTTATTGGCTATAATTTTGTCCTTTAAATTTTAATATGTGTACATAAAATTATATATTATTTATGTGCTTGTATATGAAAATAAACAAATTTTATATGTTGGCTATAATATTTTTCCATACATGAAATTACATAATATTTATATTCTAACATATGAAAATCAAATAAATAAGTTTAAACATATTTCTTAAATATCGTAATTATTTAAGTTAGATAATATATTCAATGGTATTGATATTTTATTAAATATTAGTGTAATTTGTGCTAATATTTTGTTTAATATTCATGTAATGATACCGATATTTTAATTTATGTAACACGCTCGTACCATTTAAAATTTTTTGATAAAGTATGCTGATGTGGCATGTCAAAGAGCCACATCAACTAACATGTCATATGACACATTAGCAAATAATGTCAACTGACATGACATTCCATCATGCCACATCAGTATAATTCACAAGAAAATCTTAAATGGTACTAATGTATTACATCAAAGTAATTGATACCATTTCGTTTCAATTCATAAAATATTGATACCATTTTATTAATTAATCCTTCTCTTTGGCCATAGAATTTCTACATGGCATCAGAACTTAAAATGATCAAACTACTAAACCCATTTGTGGACCTAGGATCTTTAAGATAGATCTAGGTGCTTTTTGAACCTCTAAGTGAAAGGTTCATTTTTAGCATGTGAATTGATACGGACAAGTTGCATTTGAGGGGAGCATTGACGAATCTCACATGAAAAAACATGTGAATAATATTTAAGCAGTATATAAGTATAGTAAATTGGTATGTAAGACAAATTAATTGGTTTTGTGCAAGATAGATACCTACCCATTTATGATCATAGTTATAAGTTTTGCCCAACACTCCCATCAACCAATGAAGTTTCTACAACAATCAGCCCCAGTTACATGAAGTCATAAAATAGGTGGAACATTTATAGCATCAAAGGATAATGGCTCGAGGAGATACTTCCATTAACCCAATAAAGCAATGGCCTTACTAACAAAGGCTAGCAATTTTTTGCTCTGGCATTAAGAAATAGATGGGTAATTTAAGTGATATGACTATTGTACTTGAAGCCACCCAAACAAAATAGGCAGAAAAGCTTCCAAATACCTGTCTCCGATAAGTACTTCTATTCATCAAATATGCTATTGAGAAACTAATGGACTCCTAGTTCCAAAGTTCAACCCCCCTAAATTGTCATAGGGTTAACAATCACCCGAGAAGGTATCAATGAGACTCCTAGGTCCAAAGTATAACTAGCTCCCTAAATTATAATAAGTTAAAGAATCATGTGCCATACGTAGCCCCAGAAATCATTAATACAATAAGATTAAACATAAAATATTATTTTCTCTCAGCGATAAGAATAAACTAGACAACCAAAAATGAAAAATGATATAGTGAAAGTATTCTCTTCACTATCATTCAGTGGTTTCTTTATGATTGTATGCCTACATCCTCCAGGGTTTCATCAGCCATGATCAGGATTCTTTCATATGAATGAATGAATTGTTCACAAGGATTCAACCCCATCAAGACTTAGTGCTTAAGCCATCATGCTTCAGAACAAAAATTATTAAGGCATTTATTATATCAAAACTCTCTAAGCAAAATTGTATCCACCAAGTACTTTTCAGACAGAAAGAGCATAATACGCTGAAGCTACAGGTCATCTAAACTTCAATAAACATTTCAAAGATTAACTAAAAACTGAAAATAAACCCTACAACAGCATGCATATGTAAGTGTTATGTGTAGGGGAATAGGACAGTATGACTAACCTGGATTTGCTGGATGCCGGTCAGATCCTTGCAGAAATCACTTAGGTGTTGATTGCAAGTTGGCCGCACATATGTCTGGAAACATGCTTCTAGTTGGCCAGTTACACTACTCACAATGACAGATGGAAACTCAATTATCTCTTGTGGATGGGGATTTTTTTCCTTGTCACAAGTGGCCTCAAAGTCAATGACTACAAAATACTGAAAATCCTGGAAGTGGAACTCATATGGGTAGCCTGGTGAATACATACTAAATGGGGCATAATGATATCGAGTTTCCGTAGGAAAGGGATAATATTGGTTCTCAAAGCAATTGACATGGCACTGCTGCACCTTTTGAGAATCAGGGTAGAAGGTTGACCATGAACCAAAATCATGATGGTACGTAGGTTTGGTGTGGAATTCACTAGGAAGTTCAAGAAATTCATTGTTAACAGAGTGAACAGGTTCCACAACATCCCCACCTGGATGAACATTTAAATCTTCTTTAATGTCTGGAAAGCCATCTATGGGATTACCATAAGGAAATCCCTTGTTCTGGAGGCATTTAAAGGACGCCTCACAGCTCCTTTGAATAGTTTCTGCAATAGAAAATCAAAGCGACAAATATCAGATAACAAAATGGCATAGGAAGAAAGAGTAATCATCAATTATACTCGACAAGCCAGCTGAACCAGAATGAAAAACATAAACATCACCAGATACAAGTTCAGAAAGGAATAGAAAGTACAACATGAAGGGAGTGAAAAAGGTAGCCACAGATATTTAGGTTATAGTGACACAGGTTTTACAGACCATGCTAACAGACACCACACAACAAAAAAGCAACCACCTGCAGGTGAATCTACACCATGCCCCATTTAGCAGTCTCTATGAAGCACAACATCTATATAGTGCACTCTAAAGAAACTACAATTCAGTTTCTCAAAATTTTTCCGTAAACTACCCTTAAATTTCTGTGAGACTAGGTTATCACCTTCCCAAATAACCTAGTCTCACAATTACAGTGTTAGAGGTTGTAAATCATTAAGGGCCTAGTTTAAGCAAATGTTGCATTAAAAGTTGGAGGAATAATGTAGGGAACAAACTAGGAAAGCCCTAATAATGGCAAAAATTGGATAACATGTTCAGAACATCTTAGGATGTTGCTCAACAGCTTAACTACTAAACAACAGGAACACAAAACACCATCATGAGAACAATGCATTTGCATGATAGTATCATTATGAACACAATAAAGGAGAGAACTAGATCAATGAAAATTTTTGGAAAATCGCCAAATAATACATTCTAAATTGATCTCCTCCAACAATATGTTTTAACAGTATGTCTTATATATTGCACAAGGACAAACGGTTTTCCCTGAAATCTGGCAGTTAAATAACACCCGCGAAGGAAAAAACATGCAGTTCAGATTAAGATAAGTTTGTCCAAGAAACAAGTCGGACGCTTAATAACAATGACATTGCTTAATTTGGAGGCATTCCATCTCTAAGTTCCTCTTGCAACAACAAAAACCTAACATTTAAGTCTTGGCAGTGTTCCCACTACCCTTCTAATGAGAAACAGAAGCCACAATAAAAACTAGGTTAATCCGAAGTCCAATTCACATTCAATAGAAATCAAGTTTGGTCAGAGAAGGGAAAAAAGAACACTATACTAACAGTATGATCACACAGACAGTGACCAACACTATAAAAGCGAGGAAAGCGAATTCAAGTTCACAACTTTACAATCAAATTAAGCTTTATAAGTAAAACCCATTAAAGAAAAACCACTGAATCACATTATCACTCAGCAAAACAAACCAAAAACAGCAAACATTCACATATCGAATAACAATTAAGCACAAAGCAATTAAGACAAATACTGAAATTAGATCATGAAACTAAAGCAAGATTAACAAAATTGAAAGCAAATTATCAAAAAAAATAAAAAATAAAAAGGGTACCTTGATTTTCAAGGGCCATCATGATCTTGCGTTAAATAAAGATCCACCAGCGAGTACATCAGATCTTTCCTCTACTCTGCCCACCTGTAAGAGACCCAATTACAAACCAAATTAAAACAGAACACGTTACAAACAGCAGTTGTTATTAAAGGAAAAGGAGAGAGGCTTAGAGATAGAGAAGGGAGAATGGAGAGGAAAGAGAGACCTTGTGTGATTTGGAGTGGTGAAAGAGAGAGGCGCTGTACATATAGGAAGCAAAGACCTTTTTTTCAACATTATTGTTAACTAATAATTCTTTGTTCAAAAATAAAACTAATTAATTATTTTATTTTTTATTCAACAAATTTAATTATTTTTTTCACTGAATATCTTTTCTTTTAATTTAAATAAAAAAATAATGATATATGGGCTTAAATACTGTTTAATTGTATTTTCGAGGTTAAAATTCTATTTTTCTGGGATTAAATTATACAATTTATAATTATGAGATATTTTCCTAATTTTCTTTTTATTTCTCTTTGATTAATGTGGAGAACTAGCAGTTGGGTAGGGCCCACGTAACGACAGTAAAATTGCAGAAACCGGGGGAAGGGAAGACACGTGTCAAGCTTGGGGTGGTTTACCTGTTGTCACTAGGCTTAATTTCCAATTTGCCACCTCAATTTGAGAACTATTATCAATTTGCACATCGTATTATCCACAACTGCCAAAATTACCAACCATTTAATTTTTAAAGTCAAACAATAACTATATTAAAATAAAAGAAACAAAAAAGGAAAATTTTCATAATTAATTTTCATCTTATAAATATTTTTATTTTTTTATTTTAAATAATATAAAATTTGAATTTTATTTCAAATTGTTTAAAATGTATAATAAATATTATGTTAAAAATTATTATTATTATTATTATTATTATTATACATACAAATATTTCGTTTAAGAAACATGATGCAATTATTAATGAATTATTTATTAGCATAAAAATTTACTAATCAAAACATCTATTTATTTTTTATTATTAAATAATTAAATTTACTAGGAAAAAGGATTATTTATTATATATATTATCATGTTTGTAATTGGACACTAAAGTTAATTTATGGGCCATTTGGTGAGAACATAAAAAATGAAGGGCAAATCGGAATTAAAGCGTTGTCGCTGGTCAGTGTAGATATTTATATGTTTAGAAGAAGTGTGCTGTGGATGCAAATTAGATGAAAATCTTGAATTGCAGCCGACTCCATAGCCGTTAGTTTTATTTTGGATTTTAAATTTAAATTATTTTTTAATAATTTATTGTTGGCATACAAATAGATTAACTTAACATGCATAATGAATCAATAAATTTTACATTTATAATCCTTAGATTGTAATTACGCCATCATAAGAATACGGATCACAATTGCAGTATAAAAGTATCGTTCACTAGAACTAATGGTAATCAAGTACTAAATATTAATTTCATCAATTATTTAGGTAATTCATCAATCAAATATAAGATAAAGTTTATTATATTAACTAAATCCTTAACCAACTAATATAGTATACATAATGCATAATTAATTATAGGGATTGATGATAATGAACAAAACATAAATCTTCCATTATTAATTCAATTACCAACTTCAAAGTAGTATTTTAATATAAAGTTTTTTCTTTCAAAGAGTCTTTAATATAACGAACGAACTCATGTTAAAAGGCACATTCTAACAATAAAAACATGAAGAGGTAAATAAATTCATAATATAAAGGAAATTAATTTTATTCAAACATCATTCAATCCCTACAACTATATCAAATCATAACTAAAAATTGATATAAGTAAAAGAACATAAATAATAAAGAAATTACAACCATAAGCGAATATTCAAACTAAATTAGAATAAGATGGAGATAAGAGAAACTTGGATCTAAAGAGATTCAAAGAATTTGGCAGAATTGCATATTATTATAGACATGTATACAAAGCTTTATATATACATGATTGATGAGCAAAGTTGCTTAAAATAGGAAAAGGAAAGTATAATTTACAATCATTAATTAGCAAAAATCATGGAGTATAATTACAAGAAATAATTGACAGATGGAGCAAATTATGTTTCCTTATTATGCCACAGCAAGATAGGTGGTGAGGTAGCAATGCCTATCTTGGATCGATGACGTAGAAAAGTTGTTATAAGCACCACCTTAGTAAGAGAATCAATAAGTTGGGAGGAGGAAGGAACATGGTAAACAGTGAGTGTTTTATCTCAGACTTGCTCATGAACAAAATGATAATAAAGAGCAAGATGATTCATACGACTATGGAAAACAGGGTTTTGAGACAGAAAGGTAGCGCCTTGGTTGTCACTATAAATCATAGGAATTTGGGGAGGAGTAAAATGAAGTTCTTTAAGAAGATTAACAATCCAGTTAGTTTCAGCAGCAGCGTTAGTGATAGACTTGTATTCTACTTCAGTACTGGAACGAGCAATTGTGCATTGCTTCTTTGAGGACCAGCTAATAGAACAACCGCCAAAGGGCACAATGTAAGCTCCAATAGAGCATTTGTCATCAAGATCACCTCTCCAATCAAAATCTAAGAATGCTACTATATTGAGAGGCTGAGTAGGTGTCAAAAGGAGACCATAAGAATCTGTTACTTTGAGATAGTGCATAACTCTCTTACAAGCTTGCCGATGCAAATGATTAAGATGATGCATGAATTGAGATAATCGATTTACAACAAAGCAAATATCTGGCCAAGTAAAAGAAAGATACTGAAGACCACCTATAGCTTGCTGGTATTATTTTGGATCCGTGAGAGCACTGCCATCATCAAGTTTGAGTGGTACGGTTGCAGCAAGAGGTGTTTTAACTCCTTTAGCATCAAGCATATTGAATCGATGAAGGAGATCATCAATATATTTTCTTTGAGAAAGAAAAAGACCAACGAATGTATGGTGAATCTCAATGCCAAGAAAGTAAGTAAGAGGCTATAGATCTTTCAGAGAAAACTGATCAACTAGAGCAGCATTGATTTCAAGAATTTTGACATGGGAAGAACCTGTCAATATAATATCATCTACATAGAGAAGTAGATAAATAACATAGTGTTGGCCATGCATTACAAAAAGGGAGTAATCTGATTGAGAGCCAATAAAACCAATGGATGATATAAAATTCTTGAATTCAGTGTACCAGGCTCAAGGAGCTTAGCGAAGTCCATAAATTGCTTTATGAAGCTTACAAACATAAGTAAGATGTTGAGGGTTGACAAAACTAGAGGGTTATGCCATGTGTAGACTTCATCTTCTAGAGTGCCTTGTAAAAAGACATTATTCACATTAAGTTAATAGAGGGGCCATTTGAAGTGTGTAGCAAGGGTAAGAATAAGACAAGCTATCATTGGTTTAATGACAGGAAAGAAAGTAGAGGTGAAGTCAAGACCAAGGTGTTGATGAAACCCTTTTGTAACTAATCCGCCCTTGTAACAATCAAGACTACCATCTGATTTTCTTTTGACGTGAAAAACCCATTTGCAGCTAATGATATTCTGGTTGGTAGAGGGTGGAACTAGTGTCCATGTTTTATTGTGAACAAGTGCATCAATTTCTTCACACATTACGGTTCACCAGATTGCAGATTTAGCAGCTTGTTTATAGGTCTAAGGAGCCACAATGGAACCTGTTGATGCTAAAAGTGTAGAGTAATCAAGTGGTTTCTTGGGTTTAAAAATATTATGATAAGAGTGAGTGACAATACAAACTGGTGAAGGGGTTGGATTACTAACCTATTGTGAGGAAGAGTCAAGAGCATATTCACTCAATTTGGGTTAGGGTTGAAGCAACATGTGAAGAATTGGGACTGTGGAATGATGTTAAGAGAGGAGTTGACAATGTAGGAACGTGTAGGAAGGTTTGGAGGTGGTGTTGGAGTAGTGGGTAAAACATCAAGCCTTGACTGAAGAGTAGATTCAAAGACCCTTGATAATGGTGAAAATATAGTAGAGAAAGTTTCTATAAAAATAACATGACGAGATAGAAACACTTTGGATGTCGAAGGATCAAAGCATCGATAAGAATGATATTTGGTGGAGTAACCAAAAAATACAAATAGTATGGATTTTGGATCAAGTTTATGATGTGAGTAAGGATGTAGCCAAGGGTAGCATAAGCAATCAAAGGTGCAGAGGGGTGGTATAGTTTAGTGAAGTGTGATAAAGAGATTCATTAAGAGACTTACCTTATTGGATTGGAGTGGGCATTCTATTAATCAAAGACACAGTAGTGGAACATGCATAAAGGCCAATAAGCAAAAGGAACTGATGCTTGATGTAAGAGAGTCAAGGTTGTTTCCATGATATGACGATGACGTGGTTCTGCACTACCAACTCATTGAGGTTTGTAGGGAGGTGAGAATAGATGTTGTATACCTATATCGAAAAGTATTTTAGTTAAGCTTCTATATTCTCCACCACCATCAGAGTACATACTAGCGATAGAACATTGAAAGAATTTTTTGATAAGCAATTTAAAGGCAGGGAAGATGGAAACAACATCAAACTTCTTTTTGAGGGGGAAGAGCCATGTATATTTAGTAAAGTGATCAACAAAAATAACATAAAAATGGTACCCTTCAGTCGAGATGATGGGAGAGGGTCCCTACACATTAGTATATAAGATTTCTAGTGGTTTTGAGCTTTTCAAGGTGGATGGTTTAAAAGGTAAACGATGACTTTTATTGTCATATCCACGTGAGTGACATGTCTGGTATACCTATAGAGGTCTGTATGCGTATGTGTTTTGCTATATGATGTATGTATGTATGTATGCATGTATATGTGGGTGCATGATATTGTCTGTGATGTTGCTTGTGATGCTGTCGCCTTATTAGGAAGCGTGACTTCTCGGTTGGGTGAGGGACAACTATTTTGATGTGTTTAGGTTGGGTTTGGAGTGTTTTTAGCAGGTGTCGGGAGAGTAAGGATCCAAATGGTGCATGTCCTGATTTTTAGGATGCGGTACGGGTGTACGGATATCCGTACGGGCATACCAAGCTTGAAGGATTAGGGGTTTGGAGTTCCTAGGGATGGTATGAGTGCACCAATCACTTGTACGGTCGTACCGTTACCGGCAGAAAAATAGGTTTGTCAGGAATTTTGAGATGGTACGGGCATACCGAGAAGGGTACGGGTATACCATTGCTAGCAGGAAAATCAAGGCATCAGGACTTTTAGTTTGGTACGGGCGTACGGAATTTGGTATGGCCGTACGCGACTTAAAAGCCTTTTTTAAACAGGATAAGCATAGACTTTTCTTTGACTTTCCTTATTCTTCTTCCTTCTAAACCTTACATAAACGTCCCTAAACACTAGAATTCAACCTGCTTTATTGCTTTTATACTATGAGAGCTTGAAGAAGCGAGTTTAGTGATTGGTCTATGGATTTAGACGCTAGTAGTAGCTTCCTACAGGTTTATGCTAGCTTGTGCTAAGTGTCTTATTTGCTTCTCCTTTTGCTTCAAGGCCAAGTAAGGCCTAAAAAATGATATTGGAGGATTTTATTCCTGTATGTTACTATGTGGTTATGATATGAGCTTGATGATTGCTTAGTATGGTATACCCTACTTATTATATCTCGTTGTATCATTGAGTATAGGCATTAACATGACATGAGGGGTTGTAAATGAAAGAAAAGAGCGAGAGATAATAGGAAAAAGGTATGCTGGGTCATATATTACAGGGTTCCATAATGGAATCGTATATATTACAATGCCCTCCTACGGGAGTTGAATCTCGAGACATAGAGGAAAAAGAAAAGGGTCTAAAGACCAGGACAATAGTTGCTCTCCTTTGGGAGTTGAGTACCGGTACATACAACGACCCAGCATGGTAGAGCATTGTGCATAATGATGGGAAAATACAGGGGTGTGTGAGTATGGAAAGGAACGAGGGAGACAAAAAGAGAGAATATTTAACATGCCATTGCATTTTTGTGTGCATGTGCCTGATTGACATGTGGTTTGACTGTGTGTTGTTTATATGTTATGATATTAGCACTACTGAGTCTTCGACTCAACATTTATCAATTAATGGACGTAGGTTCTGAGCCTATAGTTGAGGGTCCGAGAAGTGATCGCTCGTGTCAGCAGAAAGGTGGATTCGGACGCAATCCTATTCACGAGGTGGTCCTGGACAGCCAGGTTTGCTCCTTTTAGTTTAGCCTGTTGTTTTCTTTTGTAGCTTGTTCATATCATATTGGCAGTAGTCATATGTATTTTGGTAGTGATTTGTACAGATGAGGTAGCCAGAACCCTTGTATATTAATGAATATATTTTTATAAAAGAGACTTGTTCATTCAATTGAATGTGTGTGACCCAAGTTTTATTTCGTGCATACTGTGACTTTTACACCACCTGTACACGTGTTATCCCCATACGACGTCCATCTATGCATGTCTACATATCCCTTGTAGTGTATATAGTAATTTTCTGTATGGGAGATTGTTGTGTATACTACGGGAGCATGTTACTCCAGGTATGGGCTGGGTGTGACATGGTTTAGTGGTATCAGAGCTATGGTTAAGCTCGATGTGTTTTTATTTTGGTTCCTAGGACTACTGCCTATGATTAGTAAGCTACAATAAAGGAGTGTTGCTTGTCTTTACCACTGCTGACCGTCAGACCCTTGTTTATGTGTTACAGATTAAGTTGATATCTGATAGAGGGATTAACGTTGGTGAGGAAGGTGAGAGTAACTTTAATCCCCAAGAGAGTTCCTCAAGGATAGGAGAACGAACAGGTAGATAGGGTGAAGCTTTGACTGTTGACCCGATGGCAACTCAGTTTGCTCAGTTCTTACGTTTTCTTCAAAGGTAAAGTCAGGTATTGCCTGCAGTTTCGGCCCCACCTCCAGTGGAGCGAAGGGAGGAGTATAAATGGGATTTCACTAAGTTGAGGTCATACGGAGCCACTGATTTTATTGATACCACTGATCCATATGTGGCCGAGGTATGGTTGGAGCGGACATAGAGGGTGTTACGCCAGTTGAAGTGCCCGGAGACAGCGAAGTTTGAGTATGCCATCTCATTACTGCAAGAGGATGCGTATGAGTGGTGGAAGACCATTCCACAGAGTATGGCTAACCCTCCCGTACTGACTTGGGATGATCTTCAGAGGGAGTTTCGGTGGAAGTATGTGCCTTTGACCTACACTGATAAGAAGTTGTAGGAGTTCCTCAGTTTGAGGCAGGGAGATATGTCGGTGGCTGATTACGAGAAGGAGTTTACCCGATTGGCCTATTATGTGACTCATATTCTGACGTCTAGCCGAGAGAGGTGTAAGAGATTCAAGCAGGGTTTGAGTCCTTGAATTAGAGCATTTGTTTAGGGTTTCCAGTACGATGAATTTTTTGTGTTGATGGCTAATGCATTGGACCTTGAACGTACGATGCATGAGGATGATGCTCGATAAGAATTAGTAGGGAGGCCATATGGAGGGCCAAGCTCTTCTTCAAGTTCATCGAAGAGGGGCAAGTTCATAAGTTCTTTTCCTCCTAGATTGACGGTTGTGCGACCGACACCACCCCGGTGAGAGCAGAGTGGGAGACCCATTTCTTACAGTGGTAGTATAGGTGTTGAACCGTATCTACGTCGTACTTACAGTCGGACTCATTATGGAGCTTGTCAGGCAGGTAGTAACCTGTACTTTAGATGTGGGGGTGTTGGTCATTATGCCTGGGAATGTTCTAAATGGTCTGGTGGACTAGTGCGTACTGTTATTGAGGGAGAAGCTCTACAGCAGCAACAACAGCTGAGATCTAGTTCCACGGGTTCACAGAGTTTGGAGAGGGGTAGAGGCCGAGGAAGAGGCCGAGATGGAGGAGGACATGGTGCCAGTCAGGGGTCCGTGAACCAGGTTGTTGGGGCTCCTACCAGAGTATATAATCTTGTGCGCCATGAGGAACAATAAGTTATAGATATGGTTATCGGTAATGTTCTCATTTCTGATCATGATGCTTTAGTGTTGTTTGATCCGGGTTCTTCACATTCATATATTGATGTTGGATTTGCTCGGTTGCTTAAGATGTCGAGTGAGAAATTAGGTTATGGGATAGTGGTTTCTAGCCTATTAGGAGGGGATGTGTGTGAGAGTAGCGCATCCCGGACGTGGAAGCGCTGCACGCTGTTCGGCGTGAGATGCCATGGTGCTTGCTCTCAAAAGTATAGACCCCTGAGTTACTACAGGAACTAGACAGATCGCGTCGAGAAAATAACATGGAGTCGCCACCCGGCTTATCTAGTCAACTCAATTGAGCAACTAAACAAACTTGGAAAATGTAAACCTGAGCCTTCCTGCTGAGGGAAAGCAGCTCGAATTTCTTCAGAGACTGGGTTCGGCATTTCGATTTTATTCGTATTCCGCATTATCATATTCACTTTATTCGGTTTTAATAAAAGCGCAAATCACACAATTAGGTTGAAGTTCACTTAAGTCTGATTTCATGGTATAGGGAAGCAAGAGACATGTAGCAGATTTGAAAGCAGTAAAAGCAGAAATAAAAAGCAGGAAATAAAGGCAGAAAATAAAGGTAGAAAATAAAGCAATTCGGGTATTTAATACAACCCGACCAAATGAATGAAATAAAAGCAACAACAGAATAAGTCTTCAAGCGTTCCAGAATCATCTTGTCGGAATCCACC
>CANYBF010260744.1:0-31474 GCA_948192965.1 Dalechampia spathulata
TTTCATAGAGTTTGTTTCATGGCGTTTTACAAAGTAAGGGAAGATTGGGGCATGCGAGACTTGCTCGGCAAACTATAACCGGCTTAGTGCCTAATTGCCTTTGGACTATCATTGAATCGATGATCATATTCAATTAATGAATACTTGATGCTTTCGGTTGGGAGATTACTTTTTATTGATTTCCTACAATTTATTTTATTTGTTTTATTTGTTTCGTTATTATTACAATTACTTTCTGAATATTTTAGTTATTTCTAAACGCAAAGGATTAAGTGAGGTTGAACCGTCTCTGTGGGATTCGACCCTTACTTCCACTATTGCAAAATTTATAATTCCAAACGTGTGGTTGGTGAGGAATTTAATTTGACGGAAGCGACACCCGATCATTGCTCATAAACATAAGAACCAACAAAGAAAAAGGGAATCAAAAGCTTTCAAAGTTACGGTTTTGTTGAGAAAATACATAAAACTAGTTGATTTGGCCATGAACTTTGAAATATGTAAGAAACGTATTTTCGATTTTTATCATAAAGAAAAGAAACTAAAAGGATTTCAGCCAAGCCTTTACTTGTACCCTTAGATCTTGAAATAAACTTGAAAATCAAGATGAAATAAGAAAGAATGGGTTGCGATTTTTAGCTATCATTTAAAGAGAGTTTCGGTCACTTACAAAATAAGATAGAAAGAAGATTGTCTTGACTGAATCTTGTCATATGCTTGTAGTTCTTGATGAATCCTTAAAATTTGAAAGAAAAGCTAGGGAAGATGAAGCTTATTTTGGGTTTTTCTTTAAGGTTTGGAAGTGAGATAGGTGAGCTTATAATGCGGTTCTTGTTAAAGGAAGAAGATAAAACTTAATAAAAGAAAAAGAATAAAAGAAAGATGAAGATAATTGATGGAAAGGAGGATAAGATTTTGGTTGGATAAGAAAGGAAAAGGCCAAAGGGGTGTTGTGATGGAGGATGAGATGAAAACTATGTCAAATGGTGTTTAAGTGTAGGGCGGTTCATCTAAATGCATTGCACCCTCGCCCATATAATCCTAACCCATATAATCACTCTCCCAATATGTATATTTATATGTATTCCATGCAACTTCCTCCAATCCTATCCTTCCATATGTCCTTAATACCCTTAAAATACCTTAAAACACTTTATTTTATGTACAATTCCTATTCTCATCTTTTTCCACTAATAAATTAAATATAATTTAATTTTAATTATTTTTTTTAAGTTCTCACTAACACATTTTCTCATCCCACTCACACATTTACCAATCCCACTCACACATTCTTCCATACCCAATAACTTTTATTATTTCAAAATTTTATTCATTTATATCCATAAAATATATATATATTTATTTACAATCATATTATTTATATCATTTCTTATTTACTTACTCTATTTCTTTTAATATATAAATCATTTATCCTTCATATTAATATATTATTTATTCCAATAGTTAATTTAATTATCACTCAATTTATATTAACAGTATATATCTATATTTATATATATACTCGTATATATTCCATTAATATTAATTTATTTCATAAATTCTTATATATATTTATAACGTGATATATATACTCTTAATTTTTTTATCAAAAATTCTATTTTCTTAAATTTTTCATATGTACGTATATTTTATTATACGTTTGCATGTACGTTAATTAAATCATTCATTTCTTTACCTCATTTAGTTTTACCCTTTTCCTAATTTATACAAATTATTAAATTATACATACACATTATGTACTTATCATTTATTTTTAATTCCTCAAATACTTATTCGTATTATTTCACATTCGAGTTCTGATATGTATATTTAATTATTCTAATCATACATGCATATTTATATTTTAATATTAACATATACATACGCTCAATTATCACCCTAATCAGACATATGTATGTCAATTATTATTGACATCGTATTCATCAATATATCAACATTTAATGGGTTTCACTAATTATTTTTATTTTATTTTATTATATTGTAATCATGACATTCAATAATGAGCATATCCTATATATTTTCCTATATCATTTACATATCACATAATTTATAACATAATCATCATTAAGATCGTATCAAATTAATGCATGTCAAAATTACTCATTTCATGTTATCCTTACATTAATAATTTTTCAATCGTACATAATCAAATTATCATAAGAAAATATGAACATTTAATATGGCCACAAAATGAGGATGTGACATTTTTGTTTCACCATCTCTAAGTCTAGCAGAGTAATATAAAAATGGGATTTGAACCTGTACTGCTTATATAATGTGGGTAATTTTCCATTTTAGGATAAAAATATATAATATTTACTTGTTTGATTTAAAAATAAAAAAATTCTTGATTTAGTGTAAAAGTTGATTTGGCCGCTAGAATGATTAACGGGCGTGTGATATGGAGGAATTTAGCATAGTGGTATCCACCCTTGACACTCCATTATGCGTGGGCTAGGCTAATAATAATAATAATAATAATAATAATAATAATAATAATAATAATAATAATAATAATAATAATAATAATAATAATAATAATAATAATAAAACTTACTGTCAACCTCTTTCGGATATGAATCTATCTTATTCAGAAGGGAAGAACTTGCATCAGTATCTCAATTTCAATTCGAACATGGATTTGATTCATATTTCATGTTTTGAGAAATATTTACCATTTGAAAAAATGAAAAAAAT
Source organism: Dalechampia spathulata (assembly GCA_948192965.1). Taxonomy (NCBI): domain Eukaryota; kingdom Viridiplantae; phylum Streptophyta; class Magnoliopsida; order Malpighiales; family Euphorbiaceae; genus Dalechampia; species Dalechampia spathulata. Next base: position 2,719 of record CANYBF010260744.1, read on the forward strand.
GGAGCCTTTATCTAAAGAAATATGTTGAAAAAGGGCAGATGTATAGAACCTTTCAATAAGATAGTGTTTTTTTCACTCTCTCAAAATGGAATTTATTATTATTTAGTTTTATTATTTTTATTATTTTATTATTTTATTGTTATTATTATTAATATATTAATATTTTTGTTATTATTATTATTATTATTATTATTATAGCCCAGCCTATGCATGAGGGAGTGTCAAGGGTGGACGCCACTGAAAGTGATGTCCAAATTACATTAAATCAAGAATTTTGTTCATTTTTACACCAAACAAGTAAAAATTATATATATTTTTATCTCAAAATGGAAAAATTTCCTTATAGAATGCAATGTAGAGAGGCTTCCATTCGACTGTGGTTGCCTTGTCCAGACTGTGATACAAGGCTAGCATTGGTTCCTCCAGTGAGATGAAGAATAATTAGATTATCTACTTGTTCAAAAAATCAGTGGTACTTATCATCATAGTGTAGATATTTAGATGGTTCTTCAGATCCCTAACCCTATTGTATTTAGGAATATCTGAAAGCTTGAACTTAGTAGGTAGCCCTTTAATAGCTTTGACAGAGAATTCATCAAAATCCAGATCAAATCTCATCCCCTTGGTCTTTATGATAGACTGCAGTTGTTCTATCTTCTATTTTAGTGCAAAAGTCTTGGACTTGTGAGCATCATGTATATAAAGTGAGACATCATCATCCATCTTGATGACATACAACTTAATTACCTTTACCTTATCCTTCATAGGAGCTAACACGATGATGAAATCTCTAAGGCTGAGAGCTTTTCTGATCTGTTATTGCAGGAGAGTCTTGAAGTCATTGGATAAGATCTTGACCATGAACTGATCAATCAGATGTTAGATAGTAGAGAGTGAAGCATCATCAAGTACAGAACAAGCAATGTCAAATAGAGATGCAACATTCTTAGCAACCTAAGGATCTAACATATTTCTACACATGATAGAGAAAGTTAGCATGGATGTATGTAGATGCATATGTGATTGCATATGATGTAACACGTAGGATGTATGCATGATTAGGGGTCCAAATGAGTCGAGCCGCTCATGAGCTGCTCAGAACTTGATTCGATAAAAGCTCATTCAAGTTTGTTTAGCAAAGCTCATTTAATAAATGAGCTGAGCTCAAGATAGACAATAATCGACTTGTTTAAGCTCATGAGCTAACTCATTAATTTATATAAAAAAATTTAATTTTAGATATATAATCTATAAATTTATAATCATATAAATGTATAAAAATATTTTTTAATTTAATGTTAGATAGTAGAGAGTGAAGCATCATCAAGTACAGAACAAGCAATGTCAAATAGAGATGTAACATTCTTAGCAACCTAAGGATCTAACATATTTCTACACATGACATAGAAAGTTAGCATGGATGTATGTATATGCATATGTGATTGCATATGATGTAACACGTAGGATGTATGCATGATTAGGGGTCCAAATGAGTCGAGCCGCTCATGAGCTACTCAGAACTTGATTCGATAAAAGCTCATTCAAGTTTGTTTAATAAAGCTCATTTAATAAATGAGCTGAGCTCAAGATAGACAATAATCGACTTGTTTAAGCTCATCAGCTAGCTTAATAAGAAGCTCGTGAGCTAACTCGTTAATTTATATAAAAAAATTTAATTTTAGATATATAATCTATAAATTTATAATCATATAAATGTATAAAAATATTTTTTAATTTAATTATTGATATAAAATCATAAAAATTTATGAAATCTAATACTTTTATTGATAATTATTTATTATTTAAATAAAAAATAAATAAATAAATTATATTTATATTTATTAGGCTTGTTTGAGGCTCGATTAAGCTTGTGATACATCAAAAATTTTGGAAAGTTCGGCTCAAGCTTGGCTTGATTATAAAAGAGTTAAGCTTGAGCAAGGTAAAACTTAACTCGGCTCAGCTCGTTTGCACCCCTATGCATGACCCATGCTAGCAAACATTCGGTGTTATGGTTACAAAAAAAATTGGTTAGTGATAAATTACATGGTATGCATGTATATGTGTTTGAGAAAAACCATAGAAAAGTTAATAAACATATAGCATATATCAGCACTCCCTGCCACCCTTATACACCTCCACGAAGACTGCTCAGTCAAAATTCTCTTAGGTAGGATACTAGCCCAAAGTTACATTGGGAACTCAAGGCATGATTCTCTCAGTATGTGAGGTAAGCAAAAATTAATTATTATCCAATCATATGAGGGATTATGATAAAAATTTGATAACATTTTAGTATGATCATATTGTTATAATAAGAGAACAACAATTGAATAGGCATGAGGTTATGCAACTATCACAAAATCATGATAAGATTTTGACTCTTAATAAAGCAATATGAGATGGGAAAATAGGTCAGATATAAGTAAATCCACTGATGTGATAAGACATAGATTTACATAGCAAGTGAATAAAGGATCCTAGTTTGGGAATGTTGTTATGATTAGCTACATAGGCTTTAGTCCAGTTGAAACAGGCTAAGGTCTACATTATCTATAACCTATCTAACTAATAGAATCATCAATATAGGACTATACCTAGCATTTATCTATTTTAAGAATCATCGATGGTCCTTGGTACAAGGTAATAAGTGGTGAAGGTATACTTGCTTTTTTTAGGAGTCGAATGGAGTCCAAGGTACTCACTCACCTATAATCATTTATTAATTTAGGAATAAAAGGTGGTGTGCAGATGCAAAATGTATATATGAGATGTAAATATAACTAACCCAACTAGAATGGGAAAATCTATATGAAACTCTAAGATTTCAATACCACCACTCTTTCATCATAGGTCCCTAGTAGAGTTACCATTATGGGTGGGGCTTTTTCCATGACCTATATCAAGGCTTGCAATATATGGTACCAAGGGCCTGCTTGGAGTGAAAGTGTAGTCTTCTTGAGGGGCTACCTCAAGGAATAAAATGGACCCGATACAAGTCATAAGATGGAGTCACCACCGAATGGTTTCAAATTTGGTTCAATCGATCCATAGCATGAGTACTAAGTTAAACCCTTTAAAGATGGATTCGGGTGGTGGATATTTATTTTCTCAAAGTTTGATTTTACCATTTTATTCGAGTTAATTATCCTAGGCATGTGAGCATTCATAAGCATAAATAAAACATGCAACATGATGTAGCATAACAGAAATCATGGTAGATAAAAGCATGATAAATAAGATATGGCATATGCATAGCATAGGCATGACATGTGAAAAATGACATGATATAGGCATGACATGTGAAAAATGACATGACATAAGCATGACATGTGAAAAATGACATGACATTGGCATGACATATGAGAAATAACATGACATAAGCATAATTGTGAGAAATGACATGATATAGGTATGAGATAACATAATATACATCATATAATAATGATAAAATAAGCATAGCAACATAATAAGGCATAATAGCATAAATAAAATAATAATAGCTTAGAGAAAAGGAAGAAGAGAGATAGGGGATACACAATGGAAATGCTAATCATACATGTAAAAGGGGAAACTAATAAAATAGAGACCTATTCTATTACAAAGGATCTTTGATGATACAAAAATAGCCAAGACATTAAGCAACATCTCCTCCATTTAGGAAAACAACCTCGAGCAGTATGAGCTAAAATACACGAATAGAAAATGCAAATGAGCAAATAATATTAGGCAACAAAATGAGATGTAGGACATGATTGACCAATCCAATATCATGTAAAAGCATGAATTAAGGATCAAAGTCTAATGAATGTAATGGTAACACTTATAAAAATGCAACAATAATCATAAGATGAATCCTAAAAATCATCAAAATAATCAATTTTAGGAAAAATCAATCAAGAACATAATTGGAGGATTCTAAGATCATATGTGATATCACTTAAAAGTAAATCAACATTCAATTAAGCTCAATTATGTCAAGTGATAAATAAAATACAGTTAGATGACATTTAATTGATAAAATCAAGTAAATTAATTAATTTAATGGTAAAATCAATACAAATTGATCATAAAATTAAAATTGAAGGACTCTAATATCATTCAAAATCAATTAAAGATGAAATACACATCCAATTCAAGTCCAATCAAATCAAATTAAAGGAAGTTTTAACTTGAAAATTAATTTTCAAACCAAAATTAATCAAATGGAAGCAATGTTTGATGAATTCAAATCATTAAGGTTACTATAAAACCTCAAATGCTACTAAAATCTTTGATTAGCATTGAAAAATAAGTGAAAATGCGTACAAAATCATAAAACTATGAAAATCTTATAGCTATATATGCAGTATATAGCATGACATGCACCATATGTACTCAAAATAGAGGCTATATGCATAACATATAAGGTGATGTGCATCACATATAGATGAATATGCACTACACATAGCAAGCAGAATAAAGGTAAAACGAGTTTTTAAGCAAAAACATGAAAGAAATCATAAACCCAAATGAATATATGATTATTATATATCATTCTAGCTATAGGAAAGCTAAGAAAGCTACTTTCACATTCATGATTGAAGTCAATCAATGAAAAAACTAATGTAAAATCATAAACCTATTAAGAAAATCGAGAGAAAAGAAAGAGAAAGAGACATTCCAACACTCACCAAATAGGATTAAGCCTTAATCTTAATTCCAAATGAGTTTAGAGGATTTAAGTAAGGATTAATTAATCTCTAATCCTAATTAAGAACTTAGTTAAGTGTTTAATTAAATGAGAAATAATTTTGATAGAGTTTGGCCCTAATTAATGAATTTCAGACCTTTTTCCTACAAATGCATTAGCCATATTTATAGGTGTAGGTCGTGTGTTGCCAAAAATGAGCTAGCAATGTGGGATTCTATGAGTTTTGAAAGTGATATACACATCATAGAATGCTATATACATAGCATATAGTGTAAAAAAGGGCTATATGTGTAGCATATAACAGTATATGCATAGCACATCAGGAAAAACATCCTATGTGCACTCCATAATCTAGGCACCTAGGGATGTGCACCTATGCCTAATAGTCCTCATTCATGCTAAAAAGGCATGATGATAAATGGAGCATATTAGATTTGCATGGTAAAAGGACATGCATCATGTGCATCTTAATTGAATATATACAATATATAGCATGTAGCATTATTTGCTCCATCTTTCACAAGCAAAATGTAACATGCTCCGCATGTCCGAAGCACTCATGGGAGGCTAAAATGTATGTGTGCAAACTATGATTGACATCAGGGACCTGTACCAAGCTAAATAAAAGAAAACCTGAAGTTGCAGCACGTGGGTGAAAAGTCAATGTCTACGATTATAAATTTAAATATTCAAAAGCAATAAATAAATATAAAAATATATGAAATTAAAAAAAGAAATTATGATGATTATTAATTAACTTATTTAAAAATCAAATAAAAAGAAGAAAAAAGAATTAAATGCTAAGATTTATAAGACTTGAACCCATGATCTCCACCGATTAACAAAAACCCTTTACCATATGAACTATAAGCCTATACTTTGCATAAGTTTGCACTTATTTAAAGTAAATAGTTTAAATATATATATATATATATATATATATATAATATATATATATAGAAAAACATATCCCATACAAAATTTGATGTGTTAACTAAATCCCATAGACTTTTTCAATTCAAAATCTAAATATAAGTTGAAAATTATAAAAAAAATTAAAAACCTAAACCTAAACCATCAATTTTATTTTTTTCATTAGTTTCATATTGATTTTCAATTCAATTAATTTTTTGGACACCCTTAGTTGGAGTTGACCTATTTAATCTAGCATTGCACACAATTTGTATTGATCCTCTTACTGTTAATGATCACCAGGAAGCTGACACTATTGATCATCACAGCTGCATTGCTTTCTTCCTTATTTTGTATTTGTACTCTAACTTTTAATGATGTTATGCTTTAATTTACATGATGTTAGATTTATTAATTTCATGAAAATGATGATTATACTTTATGAATATATTATAATATGAATTCATAGGGGCAAAGAATGTGATTCACATTATGAATTATAAAAGTATTATTTTTGTAGGTGTTAAAATTATGAAAATACTTAAATTATAGAGGAGATGTTATCATATTTTTCATATAACTTGTATTTGAATACATTGACAATTGTATTTATCATTGTAAATTTAAATTATTAATTTAGTTTTAAAATGGTTTAGTTATTATTGACTTGAATTCTATAATTTATAATTTAGTCTAAAAAATCAATATTTATAATTTAAAATATAAAATAAAATTTATAAAAAATATTAATTTTTTTAATAATGATAGAATAGAAACCGAACTTGTTGTCTTCAAATTATGATGGAATCATGATGATAAATCTATCTCTAACTACAAACAAATTGGAGATGATTAATATCATCTCAAAAGGGTGACATATTTGACGATGACATGTTCCATCTCTAATTAGAGATGAATTGGAGATTATCTGTATCTATCTTTTGAGATACACACATTTTATCTTTAATTTGTAATGAATTTGGAGACATAATTTGTTACATCACTGATCCATATTCATTCCATCTCTATTTTTAGTACCAAGTGGTTTAGAGATAATTTTTAGTCGTATTGAATCCATCATTAAACATTTTAATGATGATAAAATTGACTTTTAGCAATGGACAATGTCATCTCTAAATGGCTAAAGTTTTTGTACTTTCACTTATTGTTGAAGAGGAGTTGTTTACATATACAATTCCTTGATTGGCTTTATCATCATCATAGTGTTCGGATTGTCATCAATAATCACCCTACCATACGACGAGATAGGAATTCAAACTTGAGAAACTCTTGGACGAAGATTGTATTTCCTTAGTGCCATCAAGTTGCTCTTCTTGGATGTCATTGATATTGAAGATTTGATTTTTTGAAATAGGAGATGAGAGATAGAGATGGTCCCCATTAGGCATGCTAAAAATTCATAAGCATAAAACCTAAAACAAAAGAAATCAAATAACAAATTGAACAATAAATAAATTTATTAATTTGAATGTAGGATTACAATATCTAATATTAAAAGTTTTAAACAAAGAATTTTGATTTTTTGATATGAATCTTGAAAAAAATTTGATTCAAGGGGTTTTTGAAGCTTGATCTTGATTTAAATTTGATTTGGAAAAGAATATGATTTAAGAACTTTAGAGACTTGATCTTAAATCCAACTTCACCTTAGGGAAGAACATCTTGAGAACTTAAGAACTTGAAGATTTATAAAGCTTTAAGCCTTGGGTTTAAAAGAGTTTCTACTTGTTGTTAGGTTCGTAAATGTTCATGAAATAAGGGAGTTTCATTATTTATAATGATATAAGAAGAAGTCTAGTAAGACTGAATCTATATCCATATAACTTTTAAGTGATTAATTTTTATTAGATTTGTATTAAGATAATTATCATGTTAAAATAATTTAATTTTAGATAGTAAATTAAATAATTTGATTGGTTTAGAATTTTAATCTAATTATTTTATAGATCAAAAATATATATTTAATTAATCTGTAAAATATATTTCATTTATTAATTTAAAATAATTATTTAACCTAATAATTCCATAAATCAAAAAATATATTTAATAATCTAAAAATCAATTTAAAATTTTAATAACTAGAGAGTTAGTTAGTTAAAAATCAAACATTCTTTATTCTCTACCAGGATCATCTTGAATGGAATGAGGCATCCTTGTTGTATTATCATCATGTAATTTCAACTGCATAAATTTATATATTTGATGATGATGGAGGTCTAACCATAAACCTTTAAACTTTTCAAAAAGTATTTTTATCTTTTATAATTATATGGAGCCATTTTAATTTGGTCCTATGTTAAAATCAACGTAATATAACTTATATATGCACGCTTATTCAAACCAAATTAAATATAAGTTAATAAAGATGTCTCCAAAGGTATCTTTTTAAAAATTATATGGTATATGATAGGTATATTTTATTCTTAGTAGGTTGGTTATATAGTTTTTATATATATCTTGCTGCCAATTTTGCATCTTCCTTGTTTTCATCTTATCACCTTTTTCTAGAAATATTTTTATGGCAGAATGTATTCAATACCCTTTGTAGCATTTTCCAATCTTAGTGTGTTTGTCTTTTTAACATTTATGGTAGACATGAACGTGAACAGTAAACAAAATTCACAAGCAATCATGTATAATAAGATTTTAAATCAGTGCAAAAGTCAATTAGTACACTCCATAAAGTAATACAATTTGACTAGCTATCATAATTTCCATTTAATTAACAAGCACATGATTCTATCTATTGCTTTCTTTCCAATTTTCATTTTCTTCTTTTCCCATTTCCTGTGATATCTGTAACTTCATTATAGCAGCCAAGTACTCCTAGCCAGTCGGTTTGGCTTCAGCCTTGCCGGTTCCGTTATTGGAGATGACCATTTCTGATTCGGGGGCCTGTGCTGCTGCCTCACGAAACTTCTTGTAAATGTCACTCCTATAAAACTTTCTAGTTCTAATCACCAAAATCAATGAAACTAATGTACCAAATAATGTTACGGCAGTAATTATAAAGAAAGACAGCCTAAAACATTCAGTTCCTATGCAATCCAGGTACTCTCCATGTTTTCTTTTCAGTCCCTTGGCTGCCAATTGCTTCATGGCCTCCTTATCATACAAGTGCCCTGTCACCCTTACGTTAAGCAAATACAACCCAACTGGGCTGGCCACAGACCCGAAGTTGTACAAAGTGGAATAGTATTTAAGGCCAAAAATTTCTGAAATGATAGCGAACAGCAATGGCCATTGGGCGCCAAAGCAAAACCCAATAATTATAGAAGCTACGTACAGTCCGCTGGGGACATTAAAGGCAATTAGGAGGTGGCCGACACATGAAAGTAGAAGGATTAAGGTGAGCATTAATGGGCGAGGAAATTTATACTTGGCTAAGACGTGTTCGGACCCAAAACCTGCCGTGACTCTACCTCCATAATTCCATATACTTACTAATGAAACGAAGGTGCTTATGCTTTTTTTAGGGTACCCTAATGAAGTTCCTATCTGATTCAGGTTGTCAATAGCTGTAAGTGTCCCTCCTACCCCACAAATGGTAGCTAGGAAGAGGATTAACATGTCGACACTGAAAAGTGCTTGAAGAATTGTATAGTCCTCTCCTCTGTTTGGTGGCCTGAAACAGGTTCTCCAACATGAGACATCGTCGTTTTTGCCGTTGTTGTTGCTGGTGCTGCTGAGATCGTGTGAGCTGGTGATTGCTTCTTGTTGGGTTGGCTTCTCTGTTATGATATTCAAAGATGAAGGTTGATCCAAGGCAAGTTTCTTACTCTTCCAGATCTTGTATTCTTCGTTACAAACAATAGCAAGAGGAAGAAAGAGTAGCAAAATTACCACGGCAGCACTAGCACCGTACTCGTTCTGGTGAAAATCTATCTGTTTCTCTACTATGATAATCATCATGAGAAAACCAGCTAATCCAAGAGAAACGTAGAGAAAATTGTAAAACACTTTGAGCTCATTGGGTTGTCGAATCACCTTCATGATACGAATGGTACGCAAGAAGGCAAAAGAAATTGCAGCTGGAAGCCAACCAATAAGTAAAATCAAAGACTTTGAATCATTACCATAGAAGGCAAAATATAGCTGAGTGATGATAGCTCCACTAAGACCAACATAACCCTTGAGAATTCCAAGCACAGCTCCTCGACTTTCTGGGAAATTCTTCACGCACGTGACCAGCGATCCAGTATTAGCAAACGATTGAGAATTGGCCCCTATGCATATGTATAAGCACATGTGCCAAACATGGACGCCGGTGATTCTTTTAGTCACTGCCAACCATATCATGAAATACCCAAAAAAATTCAACACTGCTCCCATTGATAGCACCACCCACGGCGGAGTTACCTCGTTGATTAAGCCGGAGAGGACTCCGACGTTGGATCCTAAGTCCTTGAAGAAACTTAGGAGATTCAGGGTAGTTTGATCATAGCCAAGGGCTGATTTGATATCTCCAGAATAAAGAGCAAACATGTAAGTTGCACCAGCTGCCGACATGATTAGAAATGATGCAAATACCATGAACCACCTGCCGGTAATGACTTGGACGGTTAGGTTCTTCATGTCAGCCATACTGGCTACACCACCACCGTTAGGGCCAGCAACCACCATTTTTGCCCTTTTTCAAACTTTACTAGTTATGTGACAGACGGGTTATGAGATTTGAAGCAGTTACAGAGGAAATGGTAGAACAGCGAGTTGTATATGTAATAATAATAAAGATTCAAAGGGATCATTTGAAAATTCTTTAGTTCTTAGACTTAATGGGTTGACTTGATGATGGTACGAAAATGATCTAAAGATAAAAACAGATTATTTATATTTACCATACAAGAAGAAAACATAAAATGGATCTAAATAAAATCCAAGTTAAAAAAAAAAAAAAGAAATTCTCTGCTATTAAAGAATTGGATTGGCTAACTGAAAAAACTATGTTGTCTGAAATCTTATCCATTAAAATATTTTTTGAAATTAAATCTCTTTAATTTATGGCAAATGAAATTTAGCAATTTGCCAGTTTTAGTTTTGGTTTTAAATAGTATTAATTTTTCTCAATTAAAAGATAATATTTTTTTAAAATTGATAGAAAATTTATCGCACTTGAAGTTCATTTACTATTGTTGTTGTTTTTAAAGGTCTTCTAGAGAGCTATGAATATGTTCATATTGAAATTCATTAAAAGATTATATAATATAAAAGTATAAAATAAACGAAATTATAAAAATAGTATAAAGATTAATAAAACTAAACTCAAATTCATACAAAACTTTACATTCTAGAAATTTGACATAATGGTATGTTGATTTGATATAAATTCAAAAATATGATATGCTTGATCTATTTTATTTTATTTTATTTTACTCAAATAATGCATAACAATGATTAATTAATAAGCTTGAAAATTGAGAAATAATGTCTCAATGCAATGCATATTCTATTATTGCAAGAAACCACGGATGCATAAGAAACTAAATCAGTGGAGCCAATTTACTCATGATCCATATATGCATGCGAGTACAATTATGTTAAGATCATTTTATATTCTCAAATTTGTATAATGATATTATTTGATGACTATTTTTATAATTTCATGTGAAATTTTTCCACAATACTTTACACCTGCATCCAAAAATAGAGATATATTTGTTAGCATAAATAATATTTATCAAATATTTTAAATCATTTTTAATTATATATTTATATATTTATACAATCTTAAAATTATTTAATTATATTATTCAATCTTGTCACAATTTTAAAATCTCTTTTATTTAAATATCATATCAATTTATTCATATTATTTTCAAAGTTATTCTTTATTCATGCTATCTTCCATATTGATAATCACTCTCTATCCTTTTGATTTTAAATATTCCACTATTAAATTCAGATGAATTTTAATAAAAATTTTAAATATCAGATAAATATAACTATATACTCATAACAAAATACTAAATAATTTGGAATCTTAAAATTTTATTTAGACCATTGAGATATTAATGTTATGATCTAAGGGCTATTTAATAAAGCTGTTCGCAAGAGTCGATAGCTAATAGTCGATAATTGTTATTGTTAGCCGATAGCTGATTAATTAAAATGTTTGATAAACTTATATGTAGCTATTTTTTTAAATATATAAAATTACAATTAAGGATATATTTTTATTTTGTTTAATTAAAGTTTATAAAATAATAAATATTGATTTTATTAATAAATTACAATTAATTAATGTAATAAAATCAAATAATAATGTAGTTTTATTAATTATATAATAAGGTTAAATAATTATTTAGATGATAAAAGTAAAATTTAATATAATTTAAAAAATATATTTCTAAAAAAAATAAATATGTAGCTAACATAATTAATATAATTAGGAAAGAGTATTTATATAAATCTTTAATAGCTGTTATAAAAAAGATGGTATCTATTTAATAGCTACTAATTTATCAAAGGAGCATTTGTCACAGCTTTTTGAGCTAGTTATTAACTTTTCTACTTCTAATAGCTATTTAATGTATTTAGATAAGAGTAGTTGATGGTTATTTAAACACATAACAGTAGTCATTCTTAAAAGTTTTATTTTATAATTTTTTCTTATCAACTAATTATAATTTTTTCTTTTTTTAAGATCGTATGCTTCTTAAAAATTATATTAATAATTTTTTAGAATAAAAATGAATATCATTAATTTTTCAAGATTCATAAAATATAAAAATATATTTAGAATAAAATTAATTTAAGTAGTTATAATCATATATAAATATTTAAAATATTAAATAGGTAAAATTTAAATATCTATATTAAAATAATTTCTATTACTTTTAGATATTTAAATAAATTTTATTATACTCTTAATATTTTTTATAATTTTTAAAATTAACTTATTAAAAAATAATATATATGATAAAAATAATATATACCTTAATAGTTATTTTATATTTTAACAGTTATATCTAATAAAAATTTTAACAATTTACTATTAGCTATTAGCTACAAGCTAATAGCTATTGGCTCTTAAAAATAGCTAAACCAAACATACTTTAAAAATGTATAAATTATTAAGAAATTATAAGATGTCATTTTAAAGTTTCATTTTAAATTCATGGTAGTTTGACTTTTATTAAAATATTTGTCAATTTTTTAAGCAAATTACATTTTTATCCTTAATTTTATATTTTATATTTTAATTCTTTTTAATCTTCCTTTTTTTGAAATCCTCATTTTTCAAATCTCATCATCATATTCTTCTTCTTCTTTTTCATGTTTTCTTCATCTCAATGGCATTCTTTTTTTCTTCTCCTTCTCCATCACATTTTTTTTCTTCTTCTGTTTCTTTATTTTACTTCCTCTTAATCTATTACTTCTTCTTTTCTTTCTTTTTCTTTTTCTTCTTCTTCTCCTTCCTTTTTTTTCTTTTTCTTCTTCTTCTTTTTTTAATTCTTCCTCTCTTTCATAATTATATGAAATTGATGATTTTTTATTGTTGTTCTTTTGATTTTATGAAACTATGATACTTCTTCTTTTTGTTATCTTAGATTATGATCTCTCTTTTATTATTGTTTTTATTTTCTATTGTTATTTTTATTTTTTTACTATTGCAGATATATGTAAATATATATATCATATATACAATATATGATATATGGTATATAAATATTATATGGTAAATATGATGAATAAATATATACTATATATATTATAAATATATACTATATATACCATAAATATATACTATCTATACTACAAACATATACCATACATGTTGTATATATCATAAATTACCATAAAAAGGATATATATTTATTTACTTATATTTATCATAAAAAAGCAAACAAAAATATAATAAAAAATAATTAAATATAATTAAATTATATAATAAGTAATTGAAAAAATAAAATAAAAATAAATGAAACTTAAGAATAAGAAGATGATGATTATGATCACGATGATAAAGAAGAAGAAGATGATGATTACAGATTACTAATTGACCCTAAATAATTGTTATAAACTGAAAATGTTAACAACTATCCTAAAATTAAATAATATATTTATTAAATGTTTGTATTTATACATTTTAAAATATTTTAAAATTTTATAAAGTAAATGAATTGTTTGTCACAGTAAATCAATCTACGAATATATATCACATAAAAATATTATTTAAAAACTTTTAAAAAATTCAATCTTTTAAACAAAATATTTTAGTTAATGAATTATTCAAATTTTTTTGTTACAATAAATCACCTTATAACATAGTTTTATGATTGGGCCGATAAATTCAATATAAATCATGTTTAATTTTATTTTAATATTTTAATTAATTACTTTTAATTTTATTTGTATTATATTTATCAATTTAATAGATATACAACATATGGGTGCAAGAAAATATCATATTATAGGAGAGGAAATGGTTACGTTGCACGCTTAGAAAGTGAAATGAGGGCAATATTTAATTCCCCTCTAAGGGAAATGGGAACAATATTTCCTTTGGATTGTATTGATGAAAAAGTCAATGACGTATATAAGTAAAGTAAACAGATAGTAAGCAATCCACATCGTTTACTACTCCCATCCTACAAAGCTATCTCAATTTTGGTGAGTTTGATATGACATTATATGTATATATGCATGCATGAATAGGGACCAATCGACCCATACGTAAGGTTTAACTCTTATATTAATTTTCTATCTTATTCGTATTAATTTTTAGAGACATAAGAATTGTGTAATGTAGATCTACTAATAATGAATCTTTACATGTCTAATCTTTTTATTCCAAATATAACTTCTAAATTATTATTTTAAATAAATAATCTTTATAACATTTTAAAATGTAATTTTCAAAATATAAAAAATAAAAAATGTGTTTTTGTGATATTCAACTTGTTGTTTGTATTCATAAAAATCATTTTCGCAATTGTTTTAATCAATTATTTTTTACTTTTTTTAGTATTTTTTTCTAAAATATTTTTAAAATAAATATAAATAGTCTAACAACTATTTTTTTGCAAGTTATTTTTGGAGATATATAAATTTATTATTAACATATTATAGTATCAATTTTACTCCTAGGTACATACTTGCATTTACATATACATGTATAAAAGCATAATACATATATATACATATGTATGTATGCATATACACACACATGAATTCAAGTCTCTTTCTATTTGTTTGAAAAATGGATATATCTTGGTATGGAGAGCAACAAGCGATGCCAGCAGCAATTGGGCATTTAAGACATCACCATCACTTGTTAAACATTTCCACCACCCTATTCGGTAAAAGATATATCATATTCTATAAATTCTAATTTGCTTTTTCTCTTTTTTTTTTAAGTATACATCATTTTGAAATTAATTTCTATTTATTTTTTACAATTTTAATCAACTTCTTTTAAAATAATTATTAAATGAATCAGAATTATAAAATTAATTATAATTCTAATAAATTTTTGGATTCATTAAACGTTATATTTTTAAGAATAATTTCATTAAAAAAATTCCACTAATATAAAAATGATCATATGATTATAGTTAGGTGGAATTCAGTCTTACAATCTTAATAACTTAAAAATATAACATTAAAATTATCATATGGTCAATTAAACATAAATAATACCCCAAGAAAAGGGGAATCAAATAATCAGACAAATAAAACAGAATCAAGTTCCTTAATATATGCACAGCTTATTATAATAAATGTAAACTGGTCATGGGTATCTTAGTTTGACCAACTAAAATAAATTGTCTTGTGTTGTTGGTGAAGCAACCAAATGGGTCTTAATGTATAAACTGCATGATAATGTATGGATCTTGTTTCTAAAAAATTCCCACAATTATTTAATACAAAAAGAATAAATTATATAGTTTCTCAATTTCAATATCTTCACAAGATAATTGTTGATCTATACTCACATGGCCTTCATCAATTTTCATTAAAAAAAAAAAACATATCTATTTGCTTATATTTAAATATCTTTTTATAAATTTCAATGAAGCATTAACTATTATTTTTCTTTTCACGTATCATCATTAATGACTAAGACAGAGAACTAATAACATAAAAAAATGCTGTGTGAGGTAATTAAATTATGTTTTTCTGAAACTAGTATAATTATTTTACAATTAGATTAAGAGTTGGTCAATGATGAATCTGCGAACACAGTTGGTGGCTGCTTTTATTTTATTTTTTTTAATTAAAATGGACTGATGGGCGACTTTCCCCTGGAAATTTGGCAATCCAATTTATTTATTATTATTTTTTCTTTATATTTCAAATCAGAGACTGTTTAATTATGCCTAAATAATGGTACGTGTTTGAGTAACTAAGGTTGTCGATCAGAATATGATTTGCATAATTCAGATAATAATATAACATTTAGCAACAAGATACACATATGTTTACGTATGCATTAATATTTAGATCAATAAATCATTTTATAATATGATAATAAATAAATCAAATATTATGAACTACATTCTTTAAATCAAATATCAAGATTTTGTTGGATAGCAATATAATACGACAGTCATTTGCATGACTGAGCAAGATCTTTCGTATATATATATCATTTTGCATGGCATAGATAATGTGTTAAGTAAAGCCAACATGCAGTTAAGAGCTAGATAGGTTAACAACTTTTCCAGTTGTTTAAGCAACAATTTTATATATGTATGCATGTGTGTGTATAGATAGATAGATAGATAAATGAACAAAAATAGTAATTATTGGAGATAATAGTTAAGCAAGCCCTTAACGTAGCTTTGAAATAAATTATGAACGTATTAATAAATAAATTATAAATTATAATCGTGTCATAGTCATAATTTAGTTAAGATTAAGATGTATTAACAGCTAAATAGAATTTGGAATATACATTAGAAGTATAGCAAATTCAGAAGAAATCATGACTGGTAGATAAATATACTTATTGCCTCGTAATTGTTCTAGAATAAAGTGTATTCTCTTTTTTCCTTAAAATAATTATATTTATTTTAGGTTTAAATTATCAGTCCATACATCAAATACATGATTAGGATGTGTTTTACATTTAAATTGGAAATTTACTTGTCCAATCTCTATTTTTTTGTTTTTTTATCAAAATTTTTGTTAACATATATAATATGTAATATATTTTTATCAAAACAATAAATATATAGTAAATTTGAAGTTAACATTTTTATAGCTTATAATAAATTTTTTCACTTTTGATAAATTTCAAAAATAATTTTAAAAAATAAAAAAACATGATTTAGAAATATTTTTAAACCACAAACAGCCTTTAATTGGTTAGAATAAAGAAAAGAGAGTTTGAGGAATATAAGAGAGTTGTAGATGAGCAGTGGAGAGATATAATTGCTGAGTAGGCAATAGGATTTGTGTGAACTAAAAAAGAAATTAGGTTGAAAATAATGTGGTATGGTTGTTGTGGGTCAACGGCACCCTCGTTGTCAATTCCACACTACTTTTTAAAACTCTTGGGGGAGGGGTGTGGGGGGTTCGATTTTCCTGAATTTCCTTTTCTCTTGGTCAATGTCGTTGTCTTTCTGGCGTTGTTATTTGAACAGCAATTTCAATAAAATACTTTATACAACTTGCAAGGATATTGTTTGTAATTATCTGATTTTATTAAGGAATATATAACTTTTAAAAGCGTAATATTCTTAATATCAAATTTTTTAATATTTCAAGTTAAAATTCATATCATTCTTTCAAATCTCAAATGTGAATTTTAAATTAAATTTTCATCTAATGAATACCGCCCAAGAGATTTATAAAATTACAGAGATATAAATATTTTATTCATATATTATTACTTTCTAGAAAATAATATGTTTATTCATGTTACTTGAATTTAATCAAAATTTTTTTAAAAATGATTAGAATTGATTTATACTATTATTCTTTTTTGAACAGAGTTAAATCAAATTATATTGTTGACTTTAGTTGATACAATTCTAGAAATTAAAAAAAAATAATTGGATTGAGAATTGAATCAAATTATATTTAATTATATTAATCGTATTAAATTATATTGAATTAAAACAATCTATGTACATTTTAAATTAATAATAACAACAATTGATACATTTTATTTGAAAAAATGTTTGATTAATTTATTATTAATAGTATTTAATATATACTAATAAACATAGATTGAGAATAGACTTAAATTTGTGTGAAATTGATGATTGAAATTTTTTTATATTTACTCGAGATTGTAAGTTTGAACAATTAGAAGAGCATAGGAATTTTTTTTTATAATTACTAATTATAATTTTTTTATTTTCTTTTTTTAATCACATATTTAGTTATTTACTTAATATTTATTATTGTATTATTTGTTATAAGTACATTATATATTATATATTGATTTAAAATTTTCATTTTTTTAAAACTTATAATCTTCAAGCTATATCAATTTGAATTATATTGAGTTATTTTATATTAAAAAAATTGAATCTTGATAATTCTCATTATCACTTACATTTCTCATATCTTAAATGTTCTTTTAAGTCATGTTTTCTTGTATTTTATTTACACTCAAATATATCATATAGTAATTCATGTATTATCCATCCTTCCATGCATTACATTCATTTGATGGCATAATTAGCATAAGTTCATGCATTTAGCCATACATCTTACATATATGTGTGTTATTTCATAGCATTGTTATTTCTGTTATGATTTGATTTCAATTCTTAGCATTGGAATTCATATTTTGAATAGAATGATCTTTCTATTTGGTAATCTATTTCTTATTCTTCATGTTCTATGTTGGGAATATTGTTTATGATGTTTGCTTGTTGAAAAAGAGTCATTTCACTAGTTGAACATTAATTGGTTAATTAACTACTTTGAAAGAAGAGTTGATTAAACTAAACAAACATAAGAATGTCATTAAGTGTAGTAAATGAGCTAATCATTAAAAGCAACCTAGTAATCACAAAACTAGATATATGTTAGCTTATTTTAAATAGGTAATTAATTCTTTGAAAGAATAACCTTTATACTAAAACATTGTCTTGATGAATTTTGAACATGATTGATAATGGATTAATTGTTTCTACTTGTGCATGTTTTCAACCCTATGTCCTTGTATAATATGTATATTAAACTTAGTTGTTTACTTTGTTAGATATTAATGAATGATTAACTTATTATTTACCTAAATAATTGAGGAAATCAATCGCTAGTACTTAATCATATTTGGTCCCAGAGAATAATACCCTTAAGTTATACTCGTGATCCGTACTCTTGTAGTGGCATGAGTTCATACTAAGGATTATAAATTTAAAACTTATCGAATTCATGTATATGTAATTAACATCAACTTATACGCCAACAAATCTTCAAATTGATGAATTGAATTCAGGACAATATGATTTTATTTTTAATACAATTTTAGAGATTTAATTTTCCAAAGAGCCAAACTTATACAATCTTGGAGATTTTAAAATTCCCAACTATGTAAAGCCTTCCATAACGATGAGATAAAGTGTGTTTAAAGCTTTTAATTACTTTAATTAGTTATCTATTTTTTAATTGTAATTATATGAAGTATATGAAGAGAGAAAAAGAAATAAAAATATGTTACTATCTTTTTTATATAAGTTTAATATAAAATGATATTATTTAAAAGTAAACTATTAAGAATTTTATTTTGATGTTAACAATCAACGGTCTAAGTATTTACTTATTTTCCATCTCAATAATTTATGATATAATCATGCCTTGTCTTGGTACGATCATACCATGCCTCTTTATACAGATGAGATTAATGCTTAAACTTAATTTTAGATAGATTATGCATGTACAATTGTATAGGATTATATACAACCATACCATACTTTTGATCTAAACATTATTTCCTTTAGGCTTTTTTAAGAATTTGATAGTACCCATGATACAATCATACCACCATCTATGGTAATTTATCAAGGACATGTGTTGCATTTCTATTTTCATATAATCATACATCATCTTGTACAATCATGTCATATCTTCTTGATTGTCCATACAGTATCATGTACAATCATATATAATTTGTAGACTGGTGTTTCTATAAATGATTAAAATAATTTATAATGGCTTTATATGTATTAAATGTTAGTAATTGATTTTTGTAGAGAGAAAAGGATATTTAATATTAGAAAAATGATGTAAACAAGTAACTTCATTTCTAGTGAATTAATAGCTACTCTTTATTCTTGCAATCAATTTTACAGCTCTCTATTGTACACTTTTTTATTATTGTAATTTGGGTTCAATGATAGTTTAAATTATTACAATTTCTATTGTATTAAGAAAGAAAAGAATAAGGTTGATTCTTTTTTAAAAGTTTGAGTTTAATCCTTTAAAAATATTACGGTTGTATCTAGAATTGAGATTATAAGGTCTTGTCTTTCTTGCAAGATTAATGAAAACCTAAGTTTTTTTCTTAAATAAGTGGATATAAGTAAATTAAGTCTCAAATCACTATAAACCATGTTACCTTTACTAGTATTTTAATTAGTATTAGAGCTTTTGCTCTAATTTTCTCAAGAATTAATCTTCTTTGAGCTAAAGATCATGGTAACACAAACCCTAAAGAGTCAATCGTATACTATACCACCATTATTTGATGGAATGAATTATCTCTATTAGAAGTATAGAATGAAGGTATTCCTTAAAAGTGATGGAATAGACTTATGGGACATGGTAGAAGTTGATTATACTCCACTAATAATTACTATTAAAGGAATCATTGTATTGAAGGTAAGAAGTAGTTGGACCAAAGAAGAATAAAAAGTAAATGTTAGAAATAAGAAGACAATGAATATACTCTATTATGTAATAAGTAAAGAGGAATATGGAAGGGTTTCTCACTACATCATGATAAAGCAAATATGGAATGTTCTTAACACATACCATAAAGGAATAAATCAAATGAAGACTAAAAGGTGCAATTGCTAACTCATTAATAATGAGTTATTCACTATGAAGATAAATAAAAGCATCTTAGAGAAGTACAATAAACTTATAGTGAATACTAATGATCTTAAGAAGCTTGAAAAAGTATATGCTATAGAGGATATAAATAATAAGATATTAAAAGTGCTATTAAAGAAATATTGGGAAGCTAGAGTAACCTTTACTAAAGAAGCAAATGATTTATCCATACTGTCCATCGATATTCTCTTAAGAAAGCTTTTTACTCATAAAATCACTCTTAAGTAAGGTATAAAAGAAGACTAGAGAAGGGGAATTACCTTGAAGGCCATTAAAGAGAGTAAGGATCATGAATCATCAAATGAAGATAATCTTAATGATAAAGTGGCCATGCTTACTAAAAGAGTGAAGAACTTAATCTTGAAGAAGAAGAGGTTTGAAAGAAAGTCTAAGAAACCTTTTGAATCAAGGAAGGATCAAAGCAAGAAATATAACTTCAAGAAAAATCAAATCGCATGCTTCGAGTACAATAAACAGGTAATATGATAAGTGAGTACCTAAGATTAAAGAAGTAATCAAGACCCTTCAAGAAGAAGACATTCAAAGCAATATAGGATAATGATAGTGACTTCCACGATAAGGCTTTAGAGGATGAGAACACCATAAATCTTTTGCTTTATGACATTTAAGAATGAGCTTGGTAATAATAAGGAATTGGATATAACCAACGTTCTCCTTTATTATCTAAAAGGTCAACTTTCCTTGGAGCTTCTTCTCCATTATTTAGGGAAAGTGAAAAGAAAGGTGTGAATAAAAAGGTTTAAATTATATCTTTCATTCTACCCAATAATTCATATAAAAGCTATGATATGTTCCATTATGCATGCAAAGCTAAACACTTTGAACATATGAATAAAAAGAAAAATGTAAGTGTAAATCATAAAAAGAAAAATGGTAATTATAAGCATGTATTTAAACCATTTCATAGAACTTATCATTATTATCGCAAACAAGGGCATATTAACTATAAACACATAATTAGACTTAGTCATTGAGATTATATCTTAAATGATTCTTGTATGACTAACCCTCAAGTGATTATCTTTTGTAGGTGTGCTTAAAATCCTTAATAAGCTCCAATAAGTGGTATTTGAATAGTGGATGCTTAAGGCACTTAACTAAAAATGTTATCCTCTTTACTAACTTAAAAAGGAAGGAAGGTGGCAATGTTACCTTTGGTGACAATGCTAAAAGTAAAGTAATAGGCACTAATAAGATTGGTAAGGATACTTTTCCCTTAATTGATAAGGTTTTGTTAATTGAAGGTCTAAACCATAATTTAGTAGGTATTAATCAATTATGTGATAATGGGTTTAAAGTAGTATTTGATCCCAAATCATGCTATGTTTCAAGTGTTTTGGATGATCAAATTATATTTCAAAGTAATAGAATTGAAAATGTTTATATGATTGACTTTGGTCACTTACTAATAAAGATGTCAATTGTTTAGTTTCAATTAATGAAGATTCATGGTTATAGTATAAAAGGCTTGGTTAGTTTAGCTTGGACTTGATTGGTAAATTATGCAAAAATGATCATGTGGTTGGATTGCCAAAGATCAAGTTTTCATAAAGATAAAGTTTATGGAGCTTATTAAATGGGTAAACAAGTGAAGTTTTCTTTCAAACCCAAAAATAAGGTAACCATGACTAAACCTTTTTAACTCTTACATATGGATTTATTTGGCCATATTAAAGTTTCTAGTTTAAGCGACATGCGTTATGCACTTATTATTGTTGATGATTATTTTAGGTTTATTTGGATTGCATTCTTAATTTATAAGGATGATGCTTTTAAAGTTTTTCAAACTTTGACTAAGAGAATACAAAATTAAAAAGGATATTATATTACTTTTATTAGGAGTGATCATGGAAGAGAATTTTAAAATAAAAGTTTTATAATGTTTTATAGCAATCTTGGTATTAATCTTAATTTTTATTCTCTTAGAACTCCTCAATAAAATGGCATAGTCAAAACAAAACATTACACTAAATAAATATTAATTTTCCTTATATTTTTAGGTGGAAGTGATCGAGCCTCAAAATGTCATGTTTTATGCCCACAAACCACCCATTATAGCTTGGATTAATTGTTAGAACGGTTGACTTGTGTATATTTTGTATTTTGCAGGTCAAAACGATGAGTTTTGCGAAAACGTGCTTAAATGGGAGTTTATAGAGCTTGTTTGGATTTTGGAGTTTCGAGACACTGCTTGCGGGCATAAGACTGGGCGAAACGACATGTTAGAGCTACGTTTTGGAGAGCTGAAGGAAGAAGAAGTTGAGTCGAACTCAAACTCCTGCGAGCTAGAAGCTGATAAGGCTTGCGGGCATAAG
Organism: Dalechampia spathulata; assembly: GCA_948192965.1. Taxonomy (NCBI): domain Eukaryota; kingdom Viridiplantae; phylum Streptophyta; class Magnoliopsida; order Malpighiales; family Euphorbiaceae; genus Dalechampia; species Dalechampia spathulata. The sequence goes on from CANYBF010260744.1 coordinate 25,699, forward strand.
GGGCACCAAAACGACAACACTTGGCCAGTTTTAGAGATTGGATGAGGATGAGTTTTACTTAGACTTAATCTCCTAGAGCTGAATGAAAAAGTGATTAGGAACAATTTAAACTCTTTTATTTGAAGATTAGGATTATTAATTAATTATTTTTATCAATTTAATTATTTTATTTTACCTTCTATAAATAGGAGCATGTTCCTATGTAGAAGGGGGTTCTGAATTTGGTAGTTTGGATTTTATTATTCCTAGCTTTAGTTCGATTTTTATTGTTAATTCTTTTTTATTTTAATTCAAGTTTTATTTCTTGTATTTTTGTTTTATGTTTATTTTGCTAATGATGCAAGGCTAGGTGATTGTTTTTCCCAATTGGAAGCAATTCAAGTAATTCGTTAATGATTATGTGAGATCTAAATGATCCTAATTCCATTGGCAAAGCACTATTATCTTTAACTCTGAGTCGTATAGAACCATTGCTGTTCTTAGTGCATGTAAATAAGGCCTGTTGCATGTCTCTAAGTTCCAGCATATAGCTAAGCGGGTTGTTTGATATGGAAAAGTCACTTGATTTGCTGGAGTGGTAAAGCAAGATGATATCCTTGTTACGATATGCGGTAGTACATCTTGTGGGTTAGAGGATCTAGTTTGAACACGAGGGATGCTGGGTCACAACTGTTAACTAGAGTTGGGTCTTCCTAATTCCTAATGTAATTTCGGACGACTTATGAGAATATATTTCCACCTTGTCTATCCTGGGGTTAGAGGCATTTCATAGAGCTTGTTTCATGGCATCTTATAAATAAGAGAAGATTGTGGCGTGCGAGACTTGCTCGACAAACTATAACCAGCTTAGTGTCATTATTACCTTTGGACTATTAATGAATCAGTGATCATATTCAGTTAATGAATACTTGATGCTTTTGGTTGGGAGAATTACTTTTTATTGATTTTCTCAAATGTATTTTACTTATTTCTTTGTTTGTTTTAATTACTTTCTGATTCACCTTGTTTATTTTTAAACATAAAGAATTAAGTGAGTTGAAGCCGTCTTTGTGGGATTTGACCCTTACTTCCACTGCTACAAAAATCATAATTCCAACATGTGGCTTGTAAGGAATTAATTTGACGGAAGCGACAATCGATTAAATTTTGGCACTGTTGCTGGGGACGGTAACTAACATTTTCTTATTTCTTTGTTTATGACTCGATCTTTTGTAGGTAATCTTAGCTTTGACAAAGAAATCGAGAAAACTGCAAAAAGATTGAGAAAAGAGGCGAAACTCAAAAAATCTGCCTCAGTCTCGAAGAGTTCTTGTGTCCATGAGGAAACAGCCAATGACAACTCGGATAACGAGAGCTATAACGAAGCTATTATGGCCATAAACAATGAACAAACTCTCAAACAGATAGCCGTTGTGTCCATAGACTAGTCTCTACTTTGTATCACTTATGAGGACATAACAGGACCCCTTGAACTTAAATCTGGACTCATACAACTACTGCCAACTTTCAGGGGCCTAGAGAATGAAGATCTATACAAACACCTAAAAGAATTTCATATTATTTGCACAGGTATGAAGCCACAAGGTGTAAACCTTGAACATATTAAACTTAGAGCTTTTCCCTTTTCTCTTGCAGATGCTACCAAAGATTGGCTCTATTACGTGCCCTTAAGAACTGTCACAACATGGAATAAGATGGCCAGATTATTTTTAGACAAGTTCTTCCCAGCCAAAAGAGCCGCCCAAATCAGGCGAGATATATGTTCCATTCGATATGGAGAATCTTCATGACTATTAGGAATGTTTCAAAAGAATGTGTGCGTCGTGCCCACAACACGGGATCACAGAGCAGAATCTGATACAATATTTTTTATGAGGGATTATTACCAATAGAAAGGAAGATGATGGATGCTGCGAGTGGAGGAGCTATAATGAATAAGACACCTCAGGAAGCTCGTAATCTGATTGACATAATGGCTGCTAATGCCCAGTCCTTTAGCACCGAAAGAGAATAGCCTAGGAAGGTCCACGAAGTAAATATTTTCAACCTTGAAAATCAAATTAAACAGCTCACATTTGTTGTGTAGGAACTTGCGACCAATATAAAACCAGCAAGAGCTTATGGAATCTGTACCCAAACAGATCATGTGACTGATTAATGTCCCTCAATTCAAGAGGAGAGAATCGAGGAACAAGCGAATGCTGTTGGAGGATTTCCAAGACCACCCCAGAGGAAATATGACCCATTTTCTAAGACATACAACCCAGGTTGGCGAGACCATCCTAACCTACGTTATGGCAATCAACAGATAAATTTCCAGCATAAATCAAACCAATAAAAGCCTCCAGGTATGTCTCTACAAGATGTTGTGAAAAATTTGGTAACTAATGTTCATGCTTTTCAGTAGGATGTTCAGTAATTCCAGTAAACTATGACTCAAAATCAATAAAATACAAACATCAGGATAAAGAATATAGAAAATTAAATATCTCAAATGGCCATAGTTTTGAGCAGAATTGAGTCACAAGGAAAACTTCCGTCGCAGGCAGAAGTTAACCCCAGAGAGAGTGTTAATGTTGTGACATTGAGGAGTGGCCGAACACTTCCTAAAGCAGCTGGAAAAAAGCCAAAAGCTCACGAGGAGAAGAAGCTAGAAATTGACGGTAGCAAGGAAGGAGAGAAAGGAGAGCAAGAGGAGAAAGTGAAAGACCATGACAAGGCAATCCAACCTGTGATTAATCATTGCCCATTTCTTGAGCGATTGGAAAAGACCAAATGTGAAAAGGAGTAGAAGAAGATCCTAAAGACCTTCCGTAAGGTACAGGTCAATATTCCATTGCTTGAGGCCATAAGACAAGTACCCAGGTATGCCAATTTCTTAATGACTTGTGTACCAATAAACATAAATTAATTGGCTTTCAACAGGTGAATATGAGTGAAACTGTTTTAGCAGTAATTCAGAGAAAAGTACCACCAAAATGCAAAGATAAGGGAGTTTTCACAATCCCTATTATGATCGGTGATATGGGCATAAGACACGCCATATGCAATTTAGGAGCCTCAATTAACATTATGCCCGCAAGTGTGTATGAATCTTTGAATGTAGGTCCACTGAAGGAGACAGGTGTTGTGATTCAATTGACGGACATGTCAACCATATATCCAATTGGTGTTTTAGAGGATGTGCTTGTGAAAGTTAATAAATTAATTTTTCCTGTAGATTTTTATATTATGTAAATGGATAGCAAAACTTTCCCAAAGTCATTCGATCTCTTGGTAGGAAGACCTTTCCTGACAACCGCTCAAACAAAGATTAATGTCCATGAAGGGACATTGACCATGGAATTTGATGGAGAGATGATAAAGTTCAACATGTATGATGCCATGAAATACCCTCTAGAAGTCTTCAACGCCTATGCTGTAGGCATAATCGAGCCATGTGTACAACAAGTATTTGAATTATATGGAGAAGGTAAACTTGGAATAACACTCAATAATGCCGAAAATTATAAGAAGATGCTATTTTTGAAAGATGAAGTAATGCAAGCCATTGACGAATTGAATGGAGAGCCTAAGATTGAATGAAATTTCAATTTGAATAACCCTTACACTAAATTGATTTGTTCAACCTTGCAGGCACCCGAATTGGAGCTTAAGCTGTTGCTAAGCCATTTGAAGTATGCTTTCCTTAAGAAAGGAGAGATACTGCTCGTGATCATCTCCAATAAATTGAGTGAAGAAGAGGAGAATGCCTTGGTTGGAGTTCTTAAAAAATTCAAAGAAGCAATTGGATGGACCATAATTAATATTAAGGGCATAAGCCCATCCATGTGCATGCACAGAATTTTGCTAGAGCCTGATAAAAAGTCAGTTTGAGATGCCCAACGTAGACTAAACCCAACCATGATGGAGGTAGTAAAAAAGGAGATCCTAAGGTTGCAAGATGCAGGAATGATATACCCAATTTCTAACAGCCAATGGGTCAGTCTAGTGCATGTTGTGCCCAAAAAGACAGGCATAATAGTAGTCTATAATGAGGAAGTAGAAATGGTTCCCACTCATGTCCAAAATGGGTGGAGGGTTTGTATTAACTACAAGAAATTAAATTTAGCAACTCGTAAAGATCATTTTCCCCTACCTTTTATTGACTAGATGTTGGAACGTTTGGTAGGATGGACTCACTATTGTTGCCTTGATGGTTATATGGGTTTCTACCAAGTACCCGTTGCTCTAGAAGACTAGGAAAAGATGACATTCACATGTCCATTTGGAACCTTCGCGTTCAACAGGATGCTATTCGGGTTGTGTAACGTGCCCACAACCTTCCAGCGTTGCATGGTAAGCATTTTTTCAGATTTTATGGAAAACATTATCGAGGTGTTCATGGATGATTTTACTGTTTATGGTAATTCATTTAATGAATGTTTAGATAATTTAACCAGAGTTTTACAACATTGCATTGAGAAGAATATAGTTTTCAATTATGAGAAATGCCATTTTATGGTTGAGCAAGGTTTGATATTAGGCCATGTGGTTTTGGAAAGAGGCATTGAAGTTGATCGAGTAAAAATTAATATAATTAAATCTTTGCCTTACCCCACCACTGTGCGGGAGATTCGTTCTTTTCTTGGCCATGCAGGTTTTTACAGAAGATTCGTGAAGGATTTCTCTAAAGTAGCATAACCCTTGTGTAGATTATTGCAAAAAGATACTGAATTTAATTTTGATGAATCGTGCAAGGTAGCTTTTGACCGACTGAAGGTGGCACTCATTTCAGTACCCATTATGTAGTCGCCCAATTGGAATTTGCCATTCGAGATTATATGCGACACCAGCAATTTTGCTGTTGGGGCTGTACTTGGGCAATGAAATAGGAGGGATCCTCATGTGATCAGCTATGCCTCCAGGATGCTAGATGATGCCCAGCTTAATTATTCCATGATGGAAAAAGAGCTTTATGCTGTAGTGTTTGCATTAGAGAAATTTTGGTCATATTTATTGGGAACTAAAGTGCTAATTTTTTTGATCATGCAGCCTTGAAATATCTGCTGAAAAAGAAGGAAGCCAAACCATGTTTAATCCGATGGATCCTTCTAGTTTAGGAATTTGATTTGGAGCTACGAGATAAGAAAGGATGCAAGAATTTGGTTGTAGACAACTTGAGTAGATTGCCCAACATTGAACTTGATGATTTCTTTAATGAATTCCCTAATAAGATTGCCTTAAGTGTAATTGTGAAATCACCTTAGTATGCTGATATTGTTAATTTTTTATGTTCCAGGAGATTTCCCAATGAACTTATAAGGCATGAGAAGGACAAGATTAGGAACCAGGAAAAGCATTATATTTGGGATGATCCATACCTATGGAGACATTATGCTGATAAGGTTATTCAAAGGTGTATACCTGAGAATGAAATCCAGTCGGTTTTACACTTCTACCATAACAATGCTTGTGGAGGACATTATGGGCATAAGAAGACAGCCGTGAAAATTCTGAATGTGGGCTGTATTGGCCTACCTTGCATCGTGATGCCTACTAATTTTGTAAACAATATGTAAAATGCCAAAAATCTGGAAGCTTAGGAAGAAGACATGAGATGCCTAAAAAAGGAATCCTTATTTGTTACACCCGCATTAGAGACCCTAAGAGTTATGTATTTATATGTGTGTATGTATAGATGAATGGTAGGATTGCCTTATATGTATGGATGTGGATGTATGTATATTGATGGGTTGTGTTATGCTTATAAGTGTTCATATGAATTGATATGCGT